>PVHP010009670.1:37324-49917 GCA_004024765.1 Zapus hudsonius
TATATATATATATATATATATATATATATATATATATATATATATATATATATATAATTGTATTCCAATAAAAAGTTTTTTAAAAATTAAATAAAAAACAGAAACAGGTTCTCACAGGCTTAGAGGCTGGGTCATCCAGGATCAGGGCAGATTTGGTACAACAAGGTTTCTGGGTACTAGAAAACACTGTGCACCACGCCCCCACTTGGTGAGGCTTCAAGGCAGCTCTCTTGGTCTGTTCTCCTAAGTGCACTGATTCACGAGAACTCAGCCCACAATGGACCCACCTCCTAATACCAGCACAAAGGCAGTTAGATTTCAGCCTATTATTTGATTTTTTTGTGGTGGTTCTGGTGATAGAATCTAGATCCTAACCTTAGTGCATTTTAGGCAAGGGTTCTATCATTTATCAACATAATGAACCAGCAGTGGACAGAAACAAACATTCAAACCAAGTACTTTCTATACCAAAATTATAGTCTCCTTAACTTGAAATAGTACCTGCTTCATTTATTTGTGGTAGAGAAGAAATATATTATTTAAGGGCCAGGCGTGGTGGCACAAGCCTTTAATCCCAGAATTTATGAGGCAGGAGGGGGATGATTGCCATGAGTTCAAGGACAGCCTAAGACTACAGAGTGATCAGCCTGGGCTAGAGGGAGACCCTGCCTTGAAAACCCAATATATGTAATTTAATATGACACTGATTTTAAGCACACAGTAAGTTGGTAAAAAATAAAAAACAGTTACTATACCCACATTAACAATAAGCAGTAAGAATGAGGACAATGTTTTTGGATTGAAAAATTATGATTCATTAATGTACACATAAATAGCAGAGTGTCCAGTATTATCTATCTATAGGTATTTTCTAAATGTTTTATGTATACATGTATTGCTCAGTGGTTAAAGGCGCGTGCTCACACATTTCATTTTATTATACTGGAGATTAAATCTGAGACCTTGCACATGCTAATCAAGCATTCTACCACTGAGCTACATTCTTAGTCCTCTGTTCTGCTTTTAAATTTTAACTTGTCACTTTATTGAAAAACGTTAGTTGACCGGACTTGGTCTCTATTGAATTATCCTTTTAAAATTTATAAAAGATGATGTCTACATGGTTGACCAAATATTTGACTTTTCACCTAATATTATCTAAATTCTTCATCTCAATTTGATCCAAAATTATACACTTGTACTAGAATAATTGTACTTGCCCAAGATAAATATGTTATGTCATGCCATATATGGGCCACTTTATTAATGATACAGTTATAAGTAAAATTCAAAATCTTCAAAGCACAAAAAGCTATAAATATTTCATGACAGGTTCCAGCTATTAAATCACACTTACAGAGAATTCACAACCCAAAAGCCAGACAGAGGTAATGAAACTTGGCATCAAAGTGTCAAAAGATTCCCTTGGTAAGGAAAAAATAACTCCATTTTATTTAAGCAGTGGTCCATGTTCCACAGGAGTTTCTCCCTAGAAGGAAAATGATTTCTATGCAATTACCCCTTAGCTGTCAGAATCCAAAGGTCAGATCTGACCATTTGCTATTCTTAAATGTACTCGTTGAGTCTATCAGCTAGCTTGAAATTGGTAGTTACTACATATCTAATTTTGATTGCTAATAAAAAGAAAGTGAGTCACATGAAACAGAACATATATGTTAATTTGAGAAATACATAGTAAGGTGGTTCAGATCAGATGTTCCCCATAATCTCATGTGTTTTGTATACTGGATGCTCAGCTGGTGGTAATTTGAGAGGTGGAGCCTTGCTAGAGAAGAGATGTTTTTGGTGACAGAACTTGTGGCCAGCTCACTTTCCTAATATTGTTTCTCACCTGCTATGACAGGGGTGATGTCCAGCCCGTGCTCATGTCATGCTGTCCTCTGACATCATGGAGCTTCCCCTCAAGACTAAAAGCAAAAATAAAAACCTTTCCTCCTACCAGCTGCCTTTGGTAGGGTAATTTATCTCAGCAATGAGAAGATAACTGCAACAGATAGCTAATAAGCAATGGGACAGGTGTGTTTTAAATATTAAAGTTTAGAAACCAATTGGTGAGAGGGTAAGCAGTGTCTATAGCAAGCTATCACATTTACCAAAAAATCTGAAAAAAAAAAACATTTTCCCAACGTAACTCTTTTTTAAAGCAATTCAAAAAATTTTATGTTGTTTTACTATCCTTCTATAGCTATGTAAATTGCTCAATCACTGTTACAATTAATTTTATAATATTCTCAATAACCATTGGATATTTCACAAATGTTTCTGGCATTAATAATTGCTTCTATAAGATACTTAGCCTATTTGGCTCTATTCAATTTTTTCAACTTATATTTTCATGGGCCACCGCATTTAAAAATTTCAAGGATGCTTATAGATCAATGATGAAATCATATACCAATAAATTCATAACAAATTGAAATTTTCATAAATGAAAAATCTTATCAATGAAACCAAAGTGAAAAAAATCATATTTTAGGAACACAGCATGCTATATAATATCAGCTGCCTACTATCATAATCAAAAAATTAAGCATCACAAGAATGTACTGGGCCACAGACCACCAGTCTAGGAAAAACCAAAGTTAAATATTCAAAGCATGACTTCTACTAACATCATATTTAGCATTACCTTTATACCATAGTCAAGTCAAACAGTTGGATGTCAATCCATCATAAATTTGTGGTCTTCTATAAATATCTGAGACATAAAATTCTAATCCAAACATCAATATAGTTCATATTTTCTTTTTACCACACCTGATTTTGAGGGATGTTATTCCTTTTCAGTGGAATTTGTTTAGAGCTGTGTTTATGTATAACTTACATTAGGTAAATTTTAGCCATTGCCCACTCTTCACATCCTGATACAGCCAGAAGTGAGACATGAGCAAGTTTCCATGACTGATGTCAAACTGCAATCCTCAGCCATGCCTTCACCACCATAATGAACGGTGTCCTCTTAAAAGTGACCCAAAATAAAACCTTTCTCCTTTCATAAAGTTTCTTCTTGCTAGGTATCATAGTTACAGATCCAGGGAAAGTTCTATAATGGTCAAAGAGGCTGGCCCCCTTTCGTAACTCCAAGCAGAGAGAGAGAGAGAGAGAGAGAGAGAGAGAGAAAAGCCATCACTAATACCATATATACATACCAGCAAACAGGTAGGGGGGCTGGGAGCCAAAGGAGATTTCCTTCCCCTTATATAGTCTTAGGTTAGAGTCTTGCAACCTTTTACAATACTTGTTGACTTCCCAAGTCTTTGGAATTTCCTTCCTGTGCTGCCTTCCCAGGAATGGATACTTGTTTCTAGCTAACATGACTTTCTTATATCCTGCCCCCTAATGAGAGGGCTTCCCACTCTTGAGGAAGGGCTTACTTTGGAGGAGGGACCTCCTCATTTAGTTAATCCTTCCTAGACGCAACCTCAGAGACCCACCCCAGATTAGTATGGATTACTAAACAGGTCAAGTTGACAACAACACGTACCCATCACAAGTCCACCCCTTATCAACTTGACATAAAACTGTATCTCCTTACATCATGCTTAATTTCCAAATGAGGACAGTAAGAAGATCATAATTATGCCTAACATGATATAACTATCCCACATACAACCATATACACATAATCTCCCCCAACACCAAGCAAGCTCCCATAACTGTGAGTTCAATAAATCAAAACAAGTCACATACTTTTAACATATAATGACACAGTGTAAACATTTCCAACTGCTTTGAGGCATAACAGGGAGAGACTGGACCAATGCAAACTCAACAACCATTAGGTAAATATCAACATCTGCAGTTTGAGTCTGATATCACAACCATTAACAGACATTCTCCAGATTTTCTAATTCTCCAGCTTGGCTGAATAGCTGGGGAAAACTTTGACACCTAGCTAACAGAGCTCCATGGTAGCCCTTGCACAGTCCTGATATATTCAAAACATCTCTTCCACACATGCATTTTATGCTTCTTAAAGAAAACCAGGCCATGCAGGACATAGCCATGTTGTTAATTCAGAGACAAAATAAACCATTACCTTGAAGAGCAGGTTCCTGCCTTTCAGCTATCTCCTTCCAAAGAGTTTGTAGTCTATCATTCAGTCCTTCCTGGGTTAAAATTCCTCAGGCATCTCTCATAGTCAGTCACACATGCCTCTGAGATGATCCTCCAACCGAGGCACAATTATAAGAATAATGGGTTTATTAAAGCTACAGATCCAGGGGAAGATCCATAATGGTGAAATAGGCTAGCCCCTTTTCACAGGTTCAAGAAGAGACAGAAATCCATCACCAACACCATACACATACCAACAAAACAGGCAAGGGGAAGAGACAGATTTCCTTCCCCTTTATTTGCCTTTGGATGGGGTCTTGCATCCCTTTCCCAGACATGTTGGCTCCTAGTTATATGGAGTCACTATGCATAAACATATGCACTGCCCTCCCAGGAAGGGATGTTTGTTCTAGCTCCCCTGAGCCTCCTTACATCCTTACCTCTACTGAGAATGCTGCCTTCTTATAAACAACATCAGAGACCTACCCAAGACTACTAAAGAAGTCATGTTGACAACAAAACATATCACAGCATCTCTCTATTGTTTTAATGTAAAGTAGTCAGGCCATCTTCAATCATGGTAGTATCTCTTTAACAATCATCTCAGTGCCAGTAAGTTTTAATTTTTTTTTGAGCTTTTCCAATGTTAGATCTTAGAATTTTCAGTTCCATATCATTAACCAAACAAATCAGTCCATTATTTAAATTAAACCTTGATCAAACTCTCTGGTCATGGGCAGTGTAGAATGCATTTGGCCCTTTTGCCAGTAATGTAGTTCCAATAAAGTTCTCTGTTGTCTCTCCTTCCAGTTAGAAAGTTCATAAATCAAGCCTCTAAATGCAATTCTCCCTGCACTTAGCATTTTCAAATTTTCACCAGAACAGTTCATAAAACAGCTTACCACTCTGGAAGGTGTCTTCAGTTGCAACTACCAAATCTGTGTCCATTCCTCCAGCACACAACTTCCAGAAGACCAAAATCCACATGGTCAGATTCATTTAAGGAATATCACCCTACTCCTGGTACCAAAAACTGTTGTAGTCAGCCACATGCCATTGGATTAACCTCCAAACCAGTTATTGGAGGAAGTGATTTACTGAAGTTACAGATTCAGTGGGGAAGTTCTATAATGACAAAAGAGGCTGGGCCCCTTTCCTAGGTCCAAGCAGAGAGAGAGAGAGAGAAAGAGAGAGAGAGAGAGAGAGAGAGAGAGAGAGAGAAAGGGGAGAGAGAGAGAGAGAGAGAGAGAGAGAGAGAGAGAGAGAGAGAGAGAAGCCATCACCAATACCATAAACACACACACACACACACACCAGCAAACAGGAAGAGGTAGGGGCAGAGAGAGATTTCCTTCCCCTTTATATAGACTTAGGGCAGGGTCTCACAACCCTTTCCAAGACTTGTTGACTTCCTGAGTCTCTGGAATTTTCTTCTTGCACTGCCCTCTCAGGAAGGGATGTTTGTTTCTAGCTAACATGGCTTCCTTATAGCCTACCTTCTACTGAGAAGACTGCCCACTCTGGAAGAAGGGCTCACTTCTTGAGGAGGGACCTCCTCTTATAGTTAATCCTTGATGTAAACAATCTAGGGACCCACCCAAGATGACTTTGGATTGCAAAACAGGTCAAGATGACAACAAAACTTAACCATCATACCAGGTATTTGGTCACAATGACAAGAAAATTTATCTCTATATTTTATTTCAAATTTTCAAACTTGCTTTGACAAATCCCAGAGGAAATTAGTTGTTTTAATAAAGTTTCTTATTATCATAGTGAGCTAAGACAGAATAAAATATTTAAACCTATTTTTTACTTTAAATAAAGTCTGTTATTTTCATAGTTATACAAATGTAAAACAAAATACTTAAACCCTTTTTGGTAAATTTTACCGAACACATATAACAAATTATAAATATAAGTTTAGGGCAAGAACTACTGAATTTAGCAAAATTAAAATCTAGTTTATGATGACTTAAGAAAACAGCATTATAAAGGAATTAATTTAAAATACCTTATTTAGTGGGCACTATAACTACAGAGTAGAAAAAAGACATACATTCTCTCCAATGGGTTATCTATCACATTGGACATTCACATAGCCTTAGAAAAATGTCAAACTATTTATCTTAGAAATAGAATTGAAATTACTAAACAGAATATTTCCCTCTAGTATAATTCAGCTCAATACTTATGAACTCCATTTTAATAAGTAAATTTGTTCAATATGCACATCAAACTCCAATGTTAATTAGACTCATTCTAGAAAACCCTGAATAATAAAATTCAAATAGAATTTAAATTATAATTTATATGAAATGTGATTTCTCTTTTGAAAATTATTTTCTCATAGTGACTTGCATTTTAATTGATGGTAAAGAGTCTATGTAACCAAAAATTTTAGTAATGAAATTCAAGCCAGTAAAACTAAAAACATGACCTTAGAAGTGCTAGACTTAAGTTGAACAACTAGGGGCACGGATGAGTTGCTGCAAGTAAAGATGTGGTCCTAAGAGAAGGAAAAAGAGTCAGAAATGAAGCCAGGTTTCCCAATTGTGGGATTTGGAAAGGCAAGACAAATTAAGTTCTTCATGACTAAAAGGCACCCTTTGCATAGAGGCAGGAGAATCAGTAATGCCCAAGACTATTGGCCCTTTTGGGTCTATTCTAGTATCTGGGTACAGGCAGCCATCAATGAACAGAAGGTTAAGAAAGACAATAAGAAAAGAGAATGCTGGGAAACAAGACTTTAGCGTAGTGACCACTTGGCTCAAAACCATATTGAAGGCAGTATTCCAGGTAGAACATCAGTGTCAGAAAATAACTTCTCTCCATGAAGCCTTGTTCTCATGATTGTGGCCTGAACTTAGGCAATGTTGCTAGAAGCTAACAGGCTTCATGGGGAAAAAAATGTTGATTTATTTAGTTGCTGCAGCAACAACACTCTCCCAATTGATGCATTTAGATATTCCAAAAACGGACAATTTACTCTTTTTAAGAAACTGACTCTTAACAGGCTAGTGATTCCCACATGATTAGATATGTAACATGACAGAGAAACAGGTTAATAACAAGGCATGGAGAGACAAGGGTGGTGCAAAATTTATGCCAGCAGTTCTCAAACATTAATATGTATCATCTGAGACATTATTAAAATGCTGGGTTTATTCAGTAGGTCTTGGGCTGGGCCTAACATTCTGCATTTCAAACAGACCTCCAAAAAAATCTGTTATTACATGGAAGACAGAATAACAAGGCATGAGAAAGAAATAATTTTTAGCAGGAAAGAAAAGTAGAACTTACTTGACAATGGATATAGAGTAATTCAAAAGAGAGGACAAAATGTAAACTATATTGAGTTCAAATAAAACAAAGCCACAACCAACCACAACTTGTTACCTTGTGAACCAGATCATCACACCCTTCTTAGCTATTCCTGTCAGTATGAGCAGACCAAGAAAATGAAACTTTGATCCAGTTAAAAAGAAATCTATGTACATTTCTCTGTAAGGTGTACTGTTACCGGATAGTTGTCACAACAAAATTATTTCATTTAGTATGGAATCTTTACAGAATTTCATATAATTTCAAATAATCACATTACTACTGACTTTTAACTTTAATCACAATTGTAGGCCCTCGATATTTTTGTGAATTATTGGGAATGGAAATTACAACTCGACATAAAGACATTCAAAGTGAAAGATGTTCTTTTTTTCCACTAACCTTCAGAGTAACTTAAGTGTGGTATGAGATCAATATGTAATGTGTAGCAAAAAGATTAAGAGAAAGAAGAAAGGATGAGATAGAATTTGAAAATATCTGAGCTCAGCCAAACATCAATACAGCAAAGGTATTATTTTGGAAAAGGTAAAGACATATGATGACCCAAAAGTTGAAAAGTCAGGAATCTGTGATCTTCACATATATATAAATCAAATGACAGTATTGCCTATGTGACTAATTGCTAAAGAATAAAACGCAGTAGCACACACAACTGGAACATAATGGGCAACATGCAAATGCTATTGCCACTGTCCATGAAAGAGATTATACATCCCTGTGAAAGACTGCTCACAAGTTGTCTCTTGGCTGACACCTTGGGGCTTGGATGTTAAGAAGAAAATTCCTTACTGTTCCTAAAACTATTAAGAGTTAGTCTCTCTACTGGGGCCTGGCTCTTATGACTAGCTCTGGCAGACAATATGTCCTGAGTCTCATCACAGCTCCATGCTGGGATTAAATCCACCCTTTTTGGTTCTAACAGGGGAGGACTCTTTAGAAGCTCAGACCTAAATTCCCTGTAACTAGGCCCCATGGACACTTTGCTGATTTTGTTTTGAATTCTTTTACTATAAAATATCATAACTGTAACACTGAGTCCCGTGGACCCACTTAGAAAATCACCAAGTCTGGAGTACTGACTTGGTGTTACTTTAACAAATGTCTAAAAGAATCACTTATACAGAGAAGATGGCTTGTTTTGGCTTACAGTTTTAAAGGGTTTAGTACATGATCCATTGCTTTGGATTTGTGGTGATAGATCATGGTGGGTGTCGTAGTCAGCCACATGCCGCTGGGATGAATCTCCAAAGCAGCCAATATTTTGGGGAGGAAAGTGTTTATTGAACTAAAAGATCCAAGGGAAGTTAAGGAAAGGCTGGCCTCCCTTTCACAGATCCAAACAGAGACAGAGAAGCCCAGCAGCTCCAGAAGCAAGCAAGCATGCTGTAACACTGTAACTCACAAATAGCAGAATTGCCAGACTTGGGTTCTGGCTGCTGTTTTGCATATGTATCCCTAGTATTTTGCATCTAATTTGAAATACCTCAGGGCTAGACCCCAGGAGGCCAGGCCAAAGTGACACCTCCTCCAGCCAGACAGCTGGAGACAATTCACAATTATAATAAACCTTTGATTCTTTTGGGGGACATCTATTCAAAACTACCACAAATATGTGGCAAAGCAAAAGTATTCACTTTATTGGTAAAAAGCAAAAAATAAAAAAAAAGAAGAAAGAAACAAAGAAATAAAAGTGGCTAGAGTACCACCATTCCCTTCAAAGATACACCCCAATGTCCTGAACCTCTCACTAGAGTCAACCTTCTAAATGTTCCACCACCTTCCAATCGTGTCTCAGGCAGAGGATATAAATCCTTTGACATGTGAGCCTTTGGAAAATATTTCAGATCCAAACTAGAGTGCCAAGGAATAGTATGAGAGACATTTGATAATCAATCCACAGTCATGAGGTTTAAAATCACTATTGAGAAAAGCCAAACACTGATTCACATATACTTCTATATTCCAGCTTAATAACACTAGTACTCATCTGTGCTAACACATTAAAATGTGTTGATAATCTTTTTGTTGTTGTTTTGTTTTTGTTTTATTTTCAAGGTAGGGTCTCACTCTAGCCTCAGCTTACCTGGAATTCACTATATAGTCCCATGGTGGCCTTGAACTCATGGCAATCCTATCTCTGCCTTCCCAGTGTTGATATTAAAGGCATGCAACTACCAAGCTCAGCCTAATCTGCAATTTCCCCATTTCAAATCTATGCTCTATTTTCAATGAACAGAACAACCATCACTTCTCTGTGTTCACTTAGGCATGTGCTTTGGACTTCTTTTGCCCTCCATTATGATGAGTCACTTACTACCATGTTAGCATCAGTAAGCTCAAGACTTCCTACCCTCCTATCACCTTCTCTTTTAGTATGTGTTTGTGTAATGTGGCATGGAGTATGTGTGTGTGTGGTGTGGTGTGTGTGTGTGTGTGTGTGTGTGTGTGTGTGTGTGTGTGTGTGTGGTGCATGCACATGTGTGTGCCCATGTGGCCTCTGTGAGCTTGCCTGCAGCAGCTTGTGCTCACCTATGGTGGCTAGAGGGGAATGCTGGGTGTCCTCCTCCATTGCTGATTCTTACTTGTGCATGATTCTCTTACTGATCCTGAGCTTGTCAGGTTATTTTTTTCCCAAAAGCACCAGAAATTCTGCTATCTTTATTCCCCACAGGACTGGGGATACAGATACACATCCAGCTGAATATGTGGGTGCTGGGGACTGAACTAGAGCAGTCTTTCAGGCCTCCTCAAGCCCTCATGAGTAGGAAGAGTTAACTCCCCAGCTCTCTCTCCAGAACTCCTCATGCTTACCATCTCACATCATAAGTCTCAGTTCTAATACTGTAAAATCTCATCCTTCCAACCTTACTTGATTATAAACTTACCCAGGATTTTTTTCTTTATATAAATATACAATAGACACATATTACATATTAAGAGGTAAAGGCTAACATCTAAACATGACCTGTAAGTTCTTTAGTTGCTTGATTGACTCCTCCAGCTTCAACTTTCACCCTCTTCTCTGAGCTCCACTGGCTATCTTTGTTATTGAAGAACTAGAAGCCTCAGTTCAAGCCCCTTCGCCAAGATTCCATCCCATTCTTGCCTCCTGCGTCTTCCTAATACTTCCCCAGTGTTCAGGAAGGGGGATCCTTAAAAATACAAGCCCAAACAAAACAAAATAAAAAACATGATTTCTAACATCACCCCCATGTTGTGCAGTAAGTTTTTACACCAATAGAGTCTTGATGAATTTTGAAGAAATGAAACAATATAACATATATATGCATATATATGCATATATATATATGGCAGACACTGGACATAGTCAATAAAGCCATAGTGTTATTATACACAGGAAAGAGACTGCAAAAATCCACAGAAACATCTATATAGCTAGAGTAAAACACCTTAGTCTCATTTCTTTGTATTGGCCAACTGCTTTCTTAAAATACTTATTTTCCGAGATTCCAGAACCCTATATTCTAATCATTACCTTCCTCAGTCTCATACTCATTTTTTCTAAAATCATTTTACCAAATTATGTTTCCTTCTGTTCCGCCCTAAAATCAGTGTCCTCCACTAAAAAGGAAACCAATATTTTCGTTCCTGCTGCCAGGCCAAACAAGTCTCAGGAGACAATGGGACACTCCTAACCTGTCCTTTACCTCTGGTAAGTAAACTGTCTTCTTAGTCAGAGAGGACATGGCAACACAGAGACTGGACTCCAGTGTACAGTCTGCAAGAAGAGAGTCAACAGAAGAATGCTTCCAGGCATGACCTTGATCTCCTAATAAATGACACAATTGCTGAAAGACCCATAGAGTTCCTCTCAATTCTCTACATATCACTACCAAAGAGCCACAATTGACCTTTAAAAATGCAAAGTGCAATTACATTTTAGCTAACAACATGGTTCTTAAAAACCCAGCAAGAAAGGAAAACCAGAGAATATTGAGATGTAAACAAAGATTCGTGCTTATAGGCTTCCATGGTTGGTGATAAATATAAATATCCACCTCGCTTGGACATATGCTTAAAACTCACAATATTGGGCTCCTATATTGACTTGCTCCTTCTTCCAATAGGACAAGAGCCTCTCTTACTGCTGTCCTGATAACAATCATAATGTTCTTAAATATTGATCTTTTTTTACATGTCACCCCAGGTTCAAAAGAACAAACAAACAAACAAACAAAAAAGACCTACACATAGATGGTGATGAGACATCAGACTGGTTCACAAGATGTGGAAAAGCCAGGCTGGAGAGATGGCTCAGCAGTTAAAGGCACTTGCTTCCAAAGCCCGAGAGCCCAGGTTTGATTTCCCAATACCCATATAAAGCCAGATGCAAAAATGGCACATATTTCTGGTTTGTTTGCAGTAGCAAAAGACCCTAATGTGCCCATTCTCTCTCTCTCTCTCTCTCTCTCTCTCTCTCTCTCTCTCTCTCTCTCTCTCTCTCTCTCTCTCTTTCTCCTTGTCAAATAAATAGTAAAATATTAAAAAAAATAAAACAAGTGGAAAGGCTTTTTGATCATGGGACTTTAGATAAACTCCCTCCTTGACATGCTCCAGTACAATATTTAGCTTGAAGAAGTTAGAGTCATTGTCTCATTTCCCTAACAGTAGTTGGAGTTTCCTCTCAGGAGGGGGTGAATTGATATGGATTGGGAATAAAATAGGTGATAGGTAGTTAGCTAGGGACTGGACCACAGAAACATGGATGCCACTTTGCCTGCCCTGGCAGGACTAGAACTTGAGTCTGATCCAGTCTCATCCAAGATGGCTGTAATCAGAATCACTCAGCTTTTCCCAGGCTAAGCATGTGTGGGTTAGCCAGCCTTCTGAGTCCACTAAATAAACAGGTTCATTCCTTCCTACACACCTGAGCTGCTGATGAGGTTCATTCTAATTAATGCCTGATTCATATAAATGGACCTAAGACCTAATGTGTGATCCCCTTCCTCCAGAGATGGCAGTTCGTGAAGGGCTGGAAGGCAATGCACAAGCTGCCAGGGGAAGCTGATTGGCGATAACTGGAGTAAACAGACCATTGGCATGAAACACAGTCTGCAGCCATGAATAGGCTGGATACAGCTCCTACTGCGAGAGAACAGCAAACCAAGAAAGGAGCAATTATGCAATGAAGGAGCCTGGGCCTGGGGGAG
>PVHP010009671.1:0-49895 GCA_004024765.1 Zapus hudsonius
GGGGGGGTACAATGGATTGCACCACAGTTCCAGAGAGCTGCAGAGGCTGTGTCCTGTTAGCAAGGTAAATACACCTGAAAGGAGGTCCTGTGAGACCATTGCATGAAGCTGTGAAGATGAACATGAATTTGCATGCAGATCCTAGGAATTTAAAGATGCCACGAATATGGAATAGCTGCCAAGAAAAGCTGAGTGTTTGGGACAGATTCTCCTGAGGAGAGAAGGTAGAAGCAACATAGCTGGGGTGGCAAAATTTCCTAGGCTGACTGGAGCCAAGGGGATTTCATTACAAGTAGATGCCAGACACGGACGGAGCTCGACAATTTGATGTTTGTCTTGCTGTCTTTCAGTCTTGTGTTGGTCCAACCATCTTGATATGCTTCCATTCTTCCCTTTTGGATTAAAAATGCTTTTTCCTGTGCCATTCCATGTTGGAAGTATGTAACTTGTTTGGATTTTACAAGGCTCATGGTGAAGAGACCACCTTAAGTTTCAGATGATTATGTCAGCTTTTGAAGTGTTAGGACTTTTAAAGACTGTGAGAACTTATGAAGTCAGGCTTGAATGCATTTTACATTATAAAATGGCCATGGGCCTATGAGAACCAAGGGTGGAAGTGTGATGTTTGAGTTTCATGTTGGCAAGGTGGATATGTGATTGTTACTGTCTGGTTGTAAGCTTGATGGGATTTAGAATCATCATGAAAACAAATATCTGGTCTGGTCTGTGTGGGTATTCCTAGATTAGGTTAATTGAGGAGTGTGATGATTTAAATGTAAACATTGCCCATAGCCTCATGTTTTTTTAATTATGTTTCTTACTTAGTCCCCAGCCGATGGTGTCTTTGGGAGGTAGAGCCTTGTTGTAGGAGGTGTGTTACCTGGGGTGGACCTTGGCATAGTCTGTTGTGTTCAGAGCTAGTTCATGCTTGTTCTTCTCTCTGGGCTAGCAATGGAAAGTCACTTCTTTCATGGAAACGAGAAAGTAACTGATACATGCAGTGTTGGTTCCTCTGGAACTTTCAGAGGTTCTGATGTAGGATCTGTTCTATATCTTTTTCGCCAAGCTTCTGGTGTTTGCTGGAAATTCTTCATATATTTGGACTCATAGCAAAATCACGCACATTATGAGTCTTTCTTCACATGTTATTTCCCTCTGTGTATGTGAGTTCCTATGTCTCTCTCCATGTTGTTTTTATAAGGATTACGCTCACTTTTATTAGAGTATGCACTAATCCAGTGCTGTCCTATCTTAACTTAAACATACCTGAGAAGATAACTGTTATCACATTAGAACTAGGAAATAGTCTTCAGTACATATTTCTGTTGCACCCAGTGTTGACCATAGCAGTCTATGAAAATATAAAACCATGAAGATATTTTCTCTAATCGTGGTGATCCTAAATTTTTCAAAGTAAGAATAAAAATTAGTGACTTAGGTCACCCTGAAATCTCTACATGTTCCGTTGTTGCTAGGTATCAACAAGGTGTCTTTGAGTGGAGTCTCAAAATCATAGATTACCAAAATCATGTTCATTTTTCCAATTTTGGAGTGCAATCTATGGTCCTAAATGAGCCTTAATTTTCAGGGAAATTTTATCTTATTTCAGTTTGAGTATAGTAAATGCTGAAAGTTCCAGATAATTCTAAAATAATTCATTTCTTTTTCTCAAAGGCTGATAATCACGTGTCCACTAAGTCATGAAGCAAAGAATCCTAGATGACGATTGTCTGGTGTCCAGTGACCTGCCTTTGTGGGGGCCCTTTCTGTTGACAGTTCAGAATTGCTTCACTGTCAACCCTCTAGTAATAGTCAGATCCTCTGACAGGACAAATGCCAGCACATTACCCTTTTCTGAGCTACTCAGAAAGAATCCCTTGATGTTACGCCCATTAGCCCTATGCCTTCAAGTTTTTTCCAGAGACTGTAAAGTTTGAGGGAGTAGTTCTTAAAGCCCCCAAGATATACAGTCTCCACAAGAATGCCAAAGAACTGTGATATTTAGGAATGGATGTGGGCTAAGAAAAACATCTTTCCTAAGAGCCTCCAAGTTTTCTCCCACCCATAACACATGAATTAACGATCCCATGTGTAAGTTATAGGGTCAGCAAACGATGATGTCTGACAAGCTATCTTCAATTTATTTTCTCTTATGTCCAATACATTTGGAAAGTAATATTTGTTGTTGGCTGAATTGGAACTTCAGTATGTACTACAGATGAATGCTTAAGTTTCCTAAGTACCCACTATTTTCTTCTCCTATAATTATTCCTGAAATGTTTACAAATTCTACTTGCAGTGTCAGTATTCTTCTTGGGTCAGGGAATGGCACAACACCTGAGTATTTTCCTTTTTTATGACTTCCATAATGCTCCTGTATTTGTTTATGAAATCCTATGTTTATAATAAAGCCTATTTAGGCTCCAAAATTTATCTATCTATCTATCTATCTATCTATCTATCTATCTATCTACCTGTCTATCAACTATCTATCTATCATATAGCTATCTATCAACTATCTATCAATCATCTATTTATCTATCTATCATCTATCTACCATCTACCTAATCTATCCAACTTCCAATCATCTTCTGCCTACCTTTACTATTATGAAACTTCTCTTGATATACATATATATTTTTATGAACCAAAATATTCAGTGAACAATCTTGAAAGATTCGAACTAAGAACATTGTGGAATTTTTTCCACAAACAATAAGCCATCCTTTTCTTCACGAGTTTAATTTCCTCCTTTTCCTACATTCCTTTTGACCTCATTGCTCTTGAAGTCTCACATTTAATATACACTTATATACTGTGCTAGATTTTTAATGTTTTATTTCTTCATTTCAAGCAGAGAGATAAGATAGAGAGAAAGAGAGAGAGAAAGAGAGAGAGAGAGAGAGAGAGAGAGAGAGAGAGAGAGAGAGAGAGAGAGAGAATACCAGAGCCACCACCTTGTGGGTTTGGCTTATGTGGGTCCTGGGGAATTGAACATTGAACCCAGGGCCTTAGGCACTGGAGGCAAGTGCCTTAACCGCTAAGCCATCTCTCCAGCCCTGTGCTACATTTTAATTTGCTTAATATTTTATTTTTGTTTCTCATCATGGTATTTTTCTAGTTTCTTTCCACTTTTGTCTTTCAGTTTTCTCTTCTCTAGTCTGTCTTTATAATCTATTTTCCTTTCTTCTTTCCTACCCCACCACTTCTCTGAACTTTCCAATGATTCCTAAAGAATTCCGAGATGCATCATGACAAGAGGAAGGAGAAGAACCAGGAAGAAGAGAGAAGAAAAAGAAAAGACAAAGTATGGAAATTTATCATAGGATAAATTTATCATAAGATAGGAAGATAGAAATAGACAAGGTAGTACCAAAAACTACAAGCAATACCAATAATGGAATGAATACTTATATTTAGCTGCAAATATTTTAGGCTGATGAATGCTAAAAGGGATATAGATCACTAAAAAATAAACTGTCCCCAATACGGAATCATGGCATTTGCTCAACAAAATGGGAAAATATTTAACATTTGAGACTTCAGTATATTATTTAGTTTTTATTGCCTCTAACAAAATGGCAGAGATAATATTTAAAATGAAAATGTGTGTGGTCCCTCAAAACAACTTACATACTGAAGCAAACAAGAAAGCTTGAGTGGGGTGAGAGGTGAGGTGCCAAAGTCTCCTTTAAGGGTACACCACAGAAACCTAAGGACCTCCTCACAAGGTCTATCTTAAAGGTTCAAACACCTCCAGTAGTGCCAACCTGGGGGCCAAATGCTTGAGGACATACTCATCCAAACCATGTGATGACATGAGTATTTCCTATTTAAATTATTGTCCCTATAATAGCTTGCCATAAGCTACAATTTTAGCTATAGTTATTTCAATACAATAGAAAGAGCAAATGTGATAAGTCACCAAGGATTTGGCCAGTCAATTCAAAGCAGCATTCTACAAGCTCTGCTAGAGGGAGGTCCAGTGCTGAGAACACTGGCTTTGTAGTCCAAGACCTGGGCCTGAGGGCTCTGCCACTTATACAGTGTGACCACGGGTTAATACTTCTCTCTCTGTTCCTCAAAGGAATAAACAATGTTTTATATGTATACAAGTATTGTTAGTTATTAATTATTCACACAGAAATTCATATTGTAAGCATAATCCATCTAGGACAATATCATTTTGTAGACCTTTAACATTGTTGAAAGTTTCATTCTATTTAGTATATTGAAAATTTTATGGAACCAACATGAAATTTACTTCATGATCAATGGCTTCTGTTTTCTGGGTTTCGGGTCACTTTTTCTCTTGGAAAATGTTAAAAAAATGCATATGAGGCACATCTACTGCAACAGCTCAGTACTCTTTTAGGTTACTTTTTAAGAAAAAAAAAGAGAACAAAAAACGTAAAACAACACCTGCTATTCAGCAGACATTGACCTGACCCCTTTCTCCTTTTCTTGTTATTATAAACATCGAGCTCTTTAAGTGAGAGCTGTGTAAAGGATGGAGGGCTCTGAGTGTGCCTTCTGAGATCCCAGATGCACAGGGAAACGAATGAGCTTTTTGATCTTTATTTTATGTGTCTGATAAATTGCCTCTGGCACCTGGCAACTGAAATTTCGCTATCAAAAACTAACCCTCATGTCAAACAATGTGACCAGCCTCAGCCCCTCCACAGAGGACCTACAGAGCTGGGTGGAGGGCACCTTCTGCTTCCTGAAGGGATTTGCCACCATGCTCAGGGACATACATATTTTTAATTTCAGAGGGAAGAGAAGATTATCCTAGGTTTTATGTGCTATACAAAAATGTGTTTTTTGAAGGATTTCTTCATAGCTCTCATTCTAGGATTCTTGAACAAGTCAAATAATGTCTTCAGCAGAGTGTCTAGATTTGCAAGCCCAGGTCAGGAGCTCTCCTCACTGGGATCACTGTGTTGTTGATACAAGAAAGATGCAGGTGGTCTTTTTCTGGAGACAGAAGAGCTATAAACAAAGTCATCAGCTGAGACTATTATCACCTTTCTTTTAACATCTTATCCAGGGGTAAGATTAACTCAATTCGACTGCCAGAAAGAGTTCTATTTTTTTCCCTGTTTATAGAAATTCAAACATGGATATATCTGAATTTTTAAGGAAAGAACAAATGAGAAAGACACAAATACGTTGTGTTACTTCTTACACAAAAAAGTAGCCCATGTGTGAGCAGTTATAAAACATGAATCATGGGCTGGGGAGATGGCTCTGCGGTGAAGGCACTCGCCTCCAGTGCCTAAGGCCCCGGGTTCAATTCCCCAGGACCCACATAAGCCAGACCCACAAGGTGGTGGCCCTGGTGCGCTCTCTCTCTCTCTCTCTCTCTCTCTCTCTCTCTCTCTCTCTCTCTCTCTCTCTCTCCTTGAAAATGAATAAATAAAATATTAAAAAAAAAACATGAATCACTCCAGATCTTAAAGGATGTCGTCATTATGACAGTGGGAATACGAGCATCCTGATGGAGGCATCTCTTGCCATACACCCTTCACCACTCCTTTCCCTCTGCCTTCTAACATTGCCCATCGAGAAATAGTTCTTACCCAGGGAAAACAATGGGCTCATATTTGCTCTTTTCTGGCAAAGTTGGAGGAGTTTGTTGTTAATTTTTTAGAGTTTATGCTGGGTGTGTCTCGGTATACTTTCCAGGATATCTTACAGAGGTCTAATGCTATTATCTCTGTGTACATGAGTTTGGACAGACTAAATTTTTGTTTGAAGCTTTGTAAGATTGTATTTTCTCTTTCTCTCCAATTTAATTTTTCTTTTCCTTCCCCCTTTCCTTCCTTTCTGTTTCTTTTTTTCCATTTCCTTTCCTCTTTTCATTCCCCTCTTTTCTTCTCTCTCCTTCTTGTCCTTTCTCTTCCTTTCTTATGTCTTTTTTATAGCCAGTAAGGGATTTCTTTCTTAGGCATTGCCATCTAAAACAACAATATTGTTTCAAAAATAAACACTGGTGCATTTAGCTTCCAGCAACACTTCTTTACCACTTAGCAGGATGACCTACTTTATGCTTCACTCAGAGTATGTTCAAGCAAAGTAGTAGTTTGTCAACTTTACCTCAAGGTCTCATGTAAGAGACAAAAGTATATAAGCAACCAAGTACAATAGAATTTTTGTTTTTGCTTTCTCTGAATTTATATTTGAAGTACTAGGGATGCAAAAGGCTGAAGGGTAGTCTGGCATTACATCTGTGTCAAATCTTGAAAACTGATTGTGTGGGCTTGAGGCAGGCAATCTAGGCAAAGAGAAGCTTGGGAAAAGCATGCACTTTTGCAATGACATGAGGTGGAGTGAACAGGAACGAAGTTGAATGATAGCATCCCTGGGTGTGTCCAGGGAGGCACAATTCACAGAGGGATCAGCAGATTCATCAGTCCCCACAAAGTTTGAACGTTGCAGTGAAAATCTACATGGAGAGAAATAAAAGTAAATCACACAGCTCTGCATCTGTTTTTTTTTTAAAAAGTGAAATGTAGAATATTTGTGAGTACAAGTTAGATTAAGAACAGTGATTGTCTGTCACTGACATGTATCCAGGATTTGCAGTTTCACTGCCTGCCAGAGGGCAAAGCCTGTTCATCCTAAAGGTTGGATTACTACTCACAAATCTCAGCAGAGTCTCCATTCAACAATTATAATTTGTCAGAAAACATTATGAAAACACAATTTTAAATTAGAACTTCTAAGAAGAAATCAAGATTTTGGATTGTGGTCAAAAAAATAAATAATGAACATGGTTACTGAATTTGAGATTCATACTGTTTTTGCCTATAACAAAATGCCGGACCGAATGGGAGAAATGTGGTCAGAGTCAGAGTTTTCAGGGAAGAATCTGGCTCTAGCTCTATTATGTCAAACACTTAGAGGTAGATTGAGATAATTTCTTAATTCCTTTAGGGCCTCAGTTTCCCCAGTTTGTATTCTCCTCCTGGCATCATTTACATTTTGCCTCAGACTCCTAGGAACCACTTATCAACAGCTTATTAAAGTAACCTCACATTGTCCAGTACTGAGTCCAAGTTTGGTGACTGAGTGAAGGTTGCAAAATATATGCATCCTATTTAGTTCTATGAATCAATCATTTCTGAAGGACATAAATTAGTTTCTTTTTGAAAGCAAATAATTGCTGCTCATTCTGGATTCTTTCTTTTTAGAAAGGGGTGGTTTAGAGAGAAATGATAAGGAGTGAAGTCTCCAGTACTGTGGAACCTGGCTTAGAATCACAAGCCCCATGACTGTGGGCCAATGCGTTGACCTCTCTGGCTCCATTTTCTTCCCATCTGGAACAAAATGTCTTGCTTCTCTTCCTTTTCCTCCTCCTGTTTTCTCTTTTCCACTCTTTCCCTTCTCTTCCTCTTATTTCTCTTTTTCCTCCTCCTTCTCGTCCTTCTGATAGTCTTCCTATCTCTTTCTCATCCTCACCCCTCCCTCCCCTTCTTTACTTGCCATTCTCTTATCCAGAGATTCTGATAGAGTGTGAGAAAGATGGGTTCTATCCAGAAGCAGCTTTGGAAGCTGCTGGGGATGGTCCTGGGGGGTCCCTAGGGATGGTCCTGGAGGGCCCCAATGTCAATGATGTCAACTTCTATATTCTCATGCCAGGAAATCAGAAGGTAGGACCCTAGTTTTCACGTTTGTTCTCTACATACCATCAGTATACATACCAATATGGAATCTTGAGCATGAGGTTACCTTAGTATTGAAAGAATCAATCAAAACTTTCCTCTGCATATAAGTTAAATTAGTTCACTAAAATTAAAGTGTGAGGAATCTTTCCTTATTAACTGCTCCCCTGAACCATCTAAGGCCAAAATTAACTTTGCCATGCACAAACTACAACTATGTGAGCTGATTATTTGAGAATGAAGCAAACTGATGTAAAACACATTATTATGCTTTTACATATTAATAATTGATTATTAGAACACAAAAACTGGCCTTTAAAAGTTCTGATGCTTGTGATATATATTTGACTCAACCAATTTATTCCAGATTTCAGAAAGATAACAAATCCACAGTCAGTTGTCTGCACTGACGTTTATAGTGTTGACAAGAAGCTACAATTTATCAGCCATGTTTTTCATGTGTAGGAAGAGGAATGCTTGTAAAAGTAAGGATGGGTTTGGGAAATAACAGGCTTTAAAAAAGCAGGATTTCTGCATCTAGCCTTCCCTCTATTTCTTCTCTCTGTCTCTCTAGGTCAGGAAGCTGAAGTTGTAAGGAGCAAGCAATCTCCTATTATACTGATTTAAAATAGCAGGTTTTTAATCCCCTTACTGTTGTCGATAGTTCAATTGAATCTTCAACCTAAGAATCCTTCAAAAAATATTTGTTGAGTGAGTGGAATGTCCATGCGTATTCTTTAGGTAATATAGGAATTAGGCATGTGCTTTAAGTCAATGCAGTGTTTAGGGAGTTCAGTCCTTGGTGAAACGGGTTAGAGAACCTAAGATCCAAAAGACCAGAGCTATAACTACAACACCCTCATGTTCCCATCAGTCAAGGAAAAGATGAATGGGAACATACATATACATATAAAGAGGAGGAGAGACACACGTGAACATGTGCATATGCGTGGGCAGCGAGGGTGGAGATGTTCAGAGATAGCGTACCAGCATCAGGAAGCCCTCAGGGACTCCACACTTGAGTGTGGCCACTTTCCCTCGGAAACCAGAAGCATGAACATCTGCAATGCATCAGAGAAGGAGACACTTGGATGTGTCTGGTTTTGCTGTCATTAGATGAACGATGAAGTAAAGCAAGTGAGGGGATCAGTGTGGCTCTGCCTTCCAGATAAGCTGAGATTGGAGTGTGAGATCTACTCTAGCCAGGTAAGGCATGGGTGACATGCTGCTAATGAGAAGTAGTTGAAAAATAGTTCCACTTTAATTGTTTTATCGTCTACATTATCAAGACTTGTGGAGGAGAAGAGGTGTAGATAACAAAAGGAACATAACCCATGTGCCTATGAAGCCACCGCCAAAAGGCCTGAAATGCTTCTTTCAGTAAACCACATTTCATTTGTCCAAAATCTCTCTTAGAGCATCTAGGGAAATGGATAGAAAGGTCTTGTGTGTATTCATCACAAGGCTTGGAGAGAGCAATTCAATAAGCAGTCATGAAACAGAAAGATTCAGCAATAAACACATTACTGAGGTCTGAGTTTCAGTGTCTTAAGGATCACCAGGAGTGATCCCAGAAAGTCTTGGAACTTTGTTAGGCAGGTAGAAAATGATCCTTTTACTCTTAGGGTTACTTATGTGGTATGACCATTGTGGAAGGAACCTGGGTTACCATCCAGGAAGAATCACTGAGCGGTGAAGTGATGAAAATGGATTTCACTTCTATCTGAATCTCAGTGCTCTCACCTGCAAAATATGGACAGTATACCTTTTATTGTGGTTTGAGTCAGATGTCCCCCACAAACTCACATGCTTTGAATGCTTAGTCACCAGCTCGTGGTAATTCGCAGGCAGAGCCTTGCTGTAGGAGGCATGTTTCTGAGGGTGGATTATGTGTTATAGCCAGTTCCTCCTTGCCTGAGATCAGCTCACTCTCTAACCGCTGTCTTCCATCTGTGGTAGCAAGAAGTGATGTCCAGTCTCTACTTGTGTCATGCTTTCTCCTGCCATCATTAAGCTTCCCCTCAAGACTGTAAGCCATGACAAATTAACTCTTTCTTCCTCTCAGCTTTTTTTTTTTGTCCCAGCAATACAAAGGTAACTATAGCAACTCTTAGAGTTACAATATTTACAGGAATTAACAAGATTGAAGCTGAATGCTATTCCTAGTAAGTACCTAATAATTATTGTTTTCTTTCCATAAGACAGGGTCTCACTAGAAAGATCTAACTTGGTTCAAACTTATAACCCTCCTCCCTCAGCTTCCTGAATATGGTTTACAGGTGTGAGCTACCATGCATAGAAATTATTAGCTTTCACTGTGTTAATCATAAATTCTAACATACCAGCTAAGGTAAACTGAACAGTATATTTTTAATGATAACATTTTGGGGTGATGGCTTAGTATGCTTGTTTATTTACTTTTTATTTATGTATTCATTGATTGATTTTTCACAAAACACCACTGATTCCCATGCTGCTTATTACTTTCCCTTTTTAGGTTCAATGTCAGCATTTGAGAATAATCCTGAGAGATAATCTGAAAGCTTTCTGAATCAAGTCTGGCCAGAAGCGATGACAGTGACGTTCTCCACTCCTAGCTGCTCCTTATCTCGACACTCACCTTTACAACTGACAGTATAATTTTAGGTTTGTCAATGAGCACATTGTCTTTTTATTCCTGCATTAATTGAATTACCTCTCACAGGAAATGCAGTAACTTCCCTTGAGAGAAACCAGAGTCACTCTGACAAATTTCTAGTGCTTGAGAGGTTGTGTCTTATCGGGGAGGTTGTGAAAAGCCTGGTGATCATTTCTTTACCTGTCTGACCTCAGGGGCCCAAACTCCCACTTCTCAATCACTGCTTTCTAGCAAGATAAACATGTTACCTTGAAAAATCTGAAATTTTACTGACATTAATTGAATTGAGTGACACGTGACAATTTGCTTCGATGAAAAGAAACATTTTCATTTATGGTTACTTCAAACTTCAAACATTTTAAGCAACAGTTGGTGTTATAAATCTAAACTTACCTTTGCTCCTGTGTTACGTGACCAACAAATCTTACAAAATACAGGTGAACAGATAGATGCCTTTTAGATGAGCTGTCTTGACATATAAGAAAACCAGAAAAATCCTCCCTTCATTGTAATATTGCGATCTTGTTTCTTCACTGGTTTTGACATTCCTTTACAAAGTTCAGTTTTGAGAATGATACCCCCTTTTTTTTCAGTACACAACTCCCACACCCACACATATTTCATTAGATATGTAGATATATCATATTTTGCTTCATAATTATTTGAGAATTTTTTAAAAAATTATAACGTGACAGTTAAGAATTAAAATAGGCCTGAGGAGATGGGTCAGTGGGTAAAGTACTTGCTGCACAAGGTAAGGATTTGAGTTTAGATCAAGCATAAAACACCACTGTACACACCAAAAATTGAAGTACTGGGGAGGAAGAGGCAGAAGGTTCCCTGAGGATTCCTGTCTAGCCAAGTTGGCCAGTTTTGGATTCACTGAGAGATCCTTTATAACAAAAATAACACTAGAGCAGCAATACAGGAAGATGTTAACCTCTGGTCTCCATGTGCACATGCCTACATGTAGATGTGGAGCCACACACATGTGCTCCCACATGAAAACAAATACAATACACACACACATGCAAAACCAAAGCTAATTAAAATATGTATTTTAAAAACAATGAAATTTAAATGTATCCTTCAAAAAAGAATCAAGGCACTGCGAAGTTATTTATGATTTATCCCAGTGCATGACGATGCTGCAAATATTTATCCCCTTCCCCCAATAGAATACTGTTGGTTCCCTCTGGGCTTCTGCTTGCTCTACTTGGTTTTTTTCTCAATTGCAATGATTGCTTAGTATAACTACAGAGGTAGGTCCACTAACCTCTGGGTGAATTTGAGATTTAGCATCCCATTTTGGGTGGCCTTAAAGGCTGACTCTTTTTTTTCCTTTCATTTATTTATATTATCATATATTGATGGTACAAAATAATCTCATGACATTTTCATATGTTCTGTAATATGTTTTGATCATATCCAGCCCTCTCTTATCTTCACATCCCATACCATTCCTTCGGATCCCATTCCTTTCCATCATACTTTCATGAGCTTTATTTTCTAGATTGCCAAATTATAACTTTAATAAGTTCATCATAGATTATGGAAAAAAATAATGGTCTATATGACTGCTGATTTGCAGTTTACAGGATATTTTCTTAAACACTAGCTTAAGCTTTATAGCCTTACTGTGAGACAGAGTAAGACAATTTTATTGTATGATGGCAAAATTTTCTTATAAAACCAAATCCCTTTATTTTTTGGACACATCTTTTGTTTCCTCCTTGCCTCTTGCAGTGCAAAGGTAACTACTTAGGAGAGCATAAAATGACAGGATTGTCAATGGTGTACCCACTGGTACCCATGATCATGTAATCAACCTTAATTTAACTCACTGGGCTAAAGATGCCATGAAACTAAGGTGGGGGATGAATGGGGAAAAGAAAGGTGTTAATGAGAGGAGGGGACACAAGGGAGTCATAAAGGGTAATAAGATCAAAATACATACATGTATAAAATGTCAAAAATGGGGAAAAATCCTTAAAGGCCAGGTTTGGTGCAGTATCTACATTATATTCTTTCAATATAAGTATTTCTGAATGAATGTTGTTTGCTGCTGAATGGCAAGCCTAGGTTATGCATTGGTACGATTCAGACATAAGAACTAATCAAGGGGTTTCATTTACAGTGATATACGTCTTTCTAGAGCAGGCTTCCAGGCCTTACAGCCAAGTGGAAGGCAGAAGGGTTGTGGTGGGAGCTCTGGGTGAGAGGGTGTCACAGGAGCAGCTACATTACATTAGCCTTGCACTTCAGGCCACCGGCATAGTAGTGGTCACATTTCAACCCTGATCTTAAACCTCTGTGAGATAGTGCTGCACCCAGATATTTACCCCTGTTATCTCTCTCCCTATACTTTTTGTTTTCCTTGATCCATAGACAATCTCAGGCCTGGAGGCTGGATAAGTCCCAGCCTGGAATGTCTAGCTGAGTTTCTTTGCACCAAGTTCAAGCAGAGTGCAGAGTTTTTGGAAGCCAGCTTTCGTGCTTCCCATCCTGTAATTATGATATATGATAAAAGGAAAAATTGCAGCCAAACTTGACTATGTTCAAAGCAAGGTGTTAGTGAAAGGATGGGATGGAGAATGAGTCCTAATGGATTAATGGGTCTTGATAAACATTTTATTGTAAGAGCCTGTGAATGGTTAGATAATTCTGACTTCCAAGAGTAGAATTTAAATATCTCTGCCTGGCTTGTGACCAAAGTAAATAAATCACTGCTATCTAGCTAATAGCCAAATCTTATGTACAAAAATAAATGACAGGTAGTCAATATCCACTTTATTGATTGCTTCCTTTTAAAATAATATTTACTACAGGTTGAAGCAACTTACTAAGAACATCAACGAAGCAATAGCGTTTGCATAAAATTTTTTCTACTTGTCACCTATCTATGCAGCAAAATAAAATACTGAAGTTAAGGTTTTCCTAGTTAGCTGCAGTTGTCAGTAGAAACCAAACATTTAGTGAAACGGTTGTTCAAGTTTATAAAATGTCTCTAACATTTCCAGGCCACGTCTCTCCTCACTGGGTGTGGTACATGCCAGTTTGAGAGCATAAACCAAGCAGGAAGCTATTAGAGCTAAGTATCTTTCTGTGTGGTGAGATCAAATTATCTTGGACCCACTTCAAAAAATTCCTATCCCTAGAAAGTACTGCAAGCAGATATGTCTACCAAGTTATGTGTAGGGAAATCACTAACATAATTTAAAAGTGTGCTGCAAGTTCCTCTTGAACCTGGACCAATGATTTGACTTTTCCTTAGCTTCACTCAACTACTTCTTATCCTTCCAGACACAACTATCTTAAGGAACCAATGGTTTGCTCTGGCTGGATGGCTGCACATCACTTGTTTTACTCCTAAGGCATTTCAAGGCTTTGTTGGTTTTTCTTAGACCACTTGGGCTGTCCCAGAACTCCCCATCTTCCTGGATAGAAATATAATTGTCATAGTCAGCCACACACCACTGGACTGAATCTTCAAACCAGGCACAATTTGGGGGAGGAAAGTATTTATTGAAATTACAGATTGAGGGGAAGTTCTGTAAGAGCGAAAGAGGCTGCTCCCCTTTCATAGGTCCAAGCAGAGAGAAAAACCCATCACCTACATCACATACTCAATAGCAAACAGGCAGGAAGACCCAGGAGAGAATCTCTTCCCCTTTATATAGACTTAGGGTGGGGGCTTACAACCCTTCCCCAGACTTAATGGCTTCCTGAGTCTCTGGAATTTCCTTCCTGCACTGCCCACATAGGAAAGAATGTTTACTTCTAGCTTCTTTGATCTTCTTTACAGCCTGCACCTTGCTGAGAAGCTGCCTTCCTGTAAACATCTTCAGAGACCCACCCAAGATAATTAAAAAGATCAAGTTGACAACAAAACTCGACCATCACAATAATCAAGTTTAGAAACTGAGTCTTCAAAAATATGAAAATTTTCACTTTTTTCATTGGAGATCAAGTTACAAACCACCTCTTCCTCCTCTAGTGAGACTTGAAGAGTCAGAACAGGTTTTCCACATGGAAAGGAAAGAGAACACTTGCTTGTTTAGAGTGTACTATACACTAAGCATGGCTAGCCTCCTTGCTGATGCTAGTTTTTGTGTCCTTATACTGATCCTGTGACTCATAGGGATGCAGGCAAAGAGGAATGCTCAGTTTAGTGATGTTCAGTTTAGTGAGGAAAGGAAAAGAGACTTAAAGAACTAACATTATGGAAAGTTACCATCTGGTAGTTTCCAGATCCACCATTTAAATATAAGAATGCTTAGGTTGCCTTCGACAATATGCGTATGAAGTTGCAAAGAAAAATGGTGGAAATTGGGTTTTCTGTTTGTGCATAGGGATATATGTATGATTCCATACTTAATGCAATGCACCTTGTTCATTAGGTTCTGTTATCTAATATTTAGACAAGTCCAGTCCTCAAGGTTTTTGAATGGAGACAGTATTGCTCCTTAGAGGAAAATCAGAACCATGCATCTTGTTTAAAAGAAAACAGATTTCTCTTGCATAAGCATTTTTTTCACAGATTTCCTACACTGGAAAAATGATTGTTTATCATGCATAGTATCTTTTTTTTTTTTGCTTTGCTACAAATACACTCAGTTTCCTGCATTCCCTCTGCTTTTCCTTCCTGTTTTATGAGATGGCAGCTTTTTCATTCTGACATCTTTTATTTCTCTTCTGAAAGAATCATATGTGTATACACATGTGTGCATTAAGATAAATAATTGCAACTAGTTAAATTTTACCATATATATAATTTTTTTTCATCATCCTTACATAAATATCTTCTGAGGATTGTAAACTTAAATATCTGCTTTATTTTTAACTTTTCAAAGTAAAAGATAGTACAAATGTACCATAATTAAATGCTTCTTTAGTAGAATGTGTGACACATTCTATTAAGTAACAGACTAGTGATAAATTCTATTTAATTGAATGTTTATTATATTACATTTTAACATTCTTTGATTTGTTGATTATATGATTTCATATACAGTCAAGAAATATTACATGATGCTTCAGACATTAGGATGTAGCAGTGAATATCATAGTTCCTATCATGAAGGATCCATATTTCTAAGGAGAGAAGAAAACAAAAACATACAAACATCTAAAATAAGTAATTGAAATTGTGGGTCAGGTACAATCATAAGTTCCATGAAACAAACTAAAGTATCAAAGAGGGCTTAGGCAGCCAAGAGTGCTTTCTTCTGTGAGATGAGCAGAGAACACCCTCCAGATAAGGTGCCAGTTGTTAGGTTTCTTGGAGGAAATATAGTGTTAAACTGAGCACATACTTAGGCAATGTACATTGCAGAGAGATGAGACAGTCTAGGTTGGCTTATGGGTCAGCAAGATGCACTGTCTAGAACATGCAAGAGTGCTGGGAAAAGGAAGCTAAGGAGGAGAGAGAGATAACTGGTGTTATCCTCCATTGAGAGCCACAGTGGGGACCTCAAGAAGCCATTGGAGGGTTATGGTCACGAAAGTATTGGGATCATAACATGATACACCAAAATAAAAAAAAGAATCAAGTGTATTAGTAATTTAAAAGTTATAACTTTTTGCATGTATGGTATGTATCTGTGTGTGGTGTATGCACATGTATGTTCCCTTGCGTTTCCCATGTGCTTGCATGCAGTGAGGGATTACTCACCTGTACTTGCCGGGTGGAACTTGGGTATCGTGCTCCATCAGTCTTCCATCCATTCTTGTTTGACCTTTTTTTGCTTATGGATCCTGGGAATTGCCATATTTTGTGTTTGTTTGTTTTTGGGTTCCAGCAATTCTCCAGTCTGGGACTGGGAATACAGGTGCACATGGCCAGTTGTTTAACAATGTGGGTTATAGAAATTCAAACTCAATGGTCTCAGGTCCCCTCCAGGCCTTCATGCTCATGAAGAAAGCACACATAATCAATGAACAAGCTCTCCATCCCAAAAGTTATAATTTTAATATAGTCATATGTCATATTATTCTAATAAAATATAATTACATATTTCCACACATGTATATCTTTGTGATGAACAAACATTCTTCATCAATTGTGGGATCCAAGAGTTCAGTTAAGAGGTTCTAATTATCCTGGGTACAGGATGGTGGTAGGTTGAACTGCAGTGGTGAAAAGTGAGTGACTTCTAGAAATGTTTGTTGATAGAGTCAAAATAACTTGCAGACAGTCTGAACATGAGACATGAGTGAAAGAGAGGCACCAATAGTGATATTAATATTCCTGTAATGAGTTACAGTCTTCTCATGAATAGAATTGTCATTTTCTAAATTGGGGAAGACTTCAAGAGAAAAAGGGTGTTAGGAAAGAGAGGAAGTTGAACCCCTAGACAAATGGCTCTGATCTGTAACTCCTGGTTCCAGTCATTGGTTACTTCCCACACTGAGCTGTTGATCGAAGAGACCCATGATGTCCTCCAGAATAAGACAGGCCTATGTCAAAGCTCTTGAATACTCACCTTAGCAAAAGGTGAGACCCTATTGCTGAAGATGCCACAGATTGTCATATTCAACACCGAGAGACTCTGCTTAATCCAGAATAGTATACAACTCCCAGCTGGTAGCATGTGTAGTGCTGGAAAGCATAATGCATTCTGCCAAAGGAAATTGACCAAAGATATTCCAAGAAAGCAGAGGTCGTTAATACACAACACTGAATGATGCTAAGTGAATGATGATGACTGGTAGAAGCTAGTAATGCCAAGAAGTGCTCACCTAGGTGGGTAATCGATGGCTTGTTAATTGACTAAGAGATCTGCTCAGAGGCAGGTAACCCTTAACTGGAACTTGGATCCATGGCAATTCCATATTAGAACCAAGAAGCTTGGATCCAAGGGGAAACCACCAATAACTAGAGATCGATAGAAAGGCTGCAGCCATTAGAATCTCAACAGATCAACAAAGTTTGTCTTATTTAATCTATACTGATCTCACTCTCCATTGGAGATTCTGTTTGTATGTTTCAGAAGCCAGGGAGAACCACGGACAGCTCAAACCCACCAAAAGAACCCTGGAGATGTTGCCTGTCACCTAGGCAGGAGATGAACTACCCCTAACATGAAATAGAGCCCAAATGAAACCTTTGAGGAAGTGATGAGATGAACAAGGGACCTACCTACCTCCAAAGCAAATCAGATAACCTGTGAAAGGATAATGGAGACAGACACAGAGGATACCCAAAACAATCTAAAGCAGAAATCCAAAGATTCTTAAGACCTCAACATTTAAACAGACCTAAAACTCAGCCACCATGACTCAGGGATATGAGCAAAAGAGAAGTAAAAAAAAAAAAAGATTATAAGAGCCATGGTGGGGAAGAAAGAGAAAAATTTCTGGCTGGTACAATCCGTAATCCCCCCAACCCATGGACTGGTCCAGCAAGACCCTCAGAGGGGTGGGAACAGGGAGGAGGGAAATGTTGCTCATGCAATATATCTAATTATTTACAATTAATATGGAAAAAATAAAAAAGAGAGGAAGTTTGGGATTCCCATCTGGTTTCTAGGAGACAATTTAGAGGAAGCAGTTAGTAAATAGTTGAGTGAAACAAGTAGAGGAGAGCTGTTCTGGGAGAATGATATAGAACATATCTGAACCTGTGTCTCGATAGATTTTGTAGAGCAATGGAGAGTAGAGAGAGGAGAAGCCAGGTTGTAAAACTGAGCTTATTCACCTTGGCATTTAGGCATTTCAGGGCATAAAGAGCAATAAACTGGGGCAGGACAAATAGTGTATAAAGAATTAGCTAAAGGGATCTGTCTGTGTGAGACATGGAACATGGTTGTTTTAGTTGATTGTGAGGACAAGAGTCTACTGAAGGGAATCAAGAGAAAACAGGAGCAGAGGAAATGGAGACCATGACAATTGTGTCTTCTTAAAGGTTTTTCTGTAAAGAGAAGTGATGGCTACGTGAGTTCTTTGTTCCTGACTTTGAGAAGGGAGATGCTTTGACATCATATGGTGAGGAGGAGGGCCCAGTGAAAAGTGGGCGAAGGCAAAGACTTACAATTGTGCTTTGTGATAACATTGCTGTCAAATGTTCATAAAACACATGTTTTGGCATTAGGGCACTGCCTCGGTCCATGGCTGGGTGGGAATTCCTTTCACACTTTGTAACAGAGTCAGCACCGTGACAGGGGCTCACACATCACTCCATTTGCTAAGCTAATAAAAAGGGCCATCAAAGGCTTGTGGGCTCACTCACAACGTAGGCTGGCATGGTCAAAAAAGGAGATTTATGGCCCAAAGTGAGCCACAATATTAAAAGGTCACAAATAACATTTCCCTGTCACATCTACTCTACACTTGTAAGGCCTTGTACTTCTAGCTGCCTAGAGAGAGTTCATTTGAGTGCAGTTGTGCTAAGGTATAATGATGGCTAACCACTGGGTTTACAGATTCCCAAATGTGCGGCATGAAAGGGACCATGGTGGGTTTGTACTCAGTAAAAGCATGGAGACCCTCAGTGAGGCCCAGGAGAGTCCCTACCATACTGGTCTGGGCACAAGGCTTTATCCACTGTGGTGTTCTAAGCTTTCCTCTCATATTAGCACCCTATGTTTAACTGAGCCTGGAGTCACTTTTAAACAACAGGAAGACAGTCTTATACATTCTTCTATATTAAGTACACTGTGACTATCACATCGCCTCTCAGGAAATGAAGCCATTTTTGACTTGCTTCTCTTTTAAATGTCTTTTTTTTTTTTTGCTTCAGATAATATGTCTAAGAGAAACTTAGAGTATCTGCAGTCATATGGCTTTCTGCTGAATAAAGGTGTTGAGATCTTTTTCAACAGAGTTTATATTGAAGTTTGCTTTTGCCCAGTTTATATTTTATCTGAAACAGCCCTTTATGTGTGTATATGTGTGGGGAGGGTATTGAAGGTATATATGGTTTATTGTTAGAACCTGTCTCTTTAAATATTAGAAGACACTGTTCCACAAACCACTATTTTTTCATGAAATTTGATTTAGTATTGTCTATCTATAACTGGTAGTTAAGTAATTCATATGAATTTCATTGCTTCTTATTTCAAATCTTCATTTCTTCGTATATCTGATTGATGTCCACACTGAACACAGGCACTGGTAAGTAAAAATGCCTATGAGAAATGATTTAAAATAAATTAGTGGCCAGTTGCTGTAGGAATTTCTGGCCGCCTTAAGCTGCCATGTGAAAATAAGAATCAGGACAATGACAGTGGTCTTTCTGTTGGTTCTGATTTGTCATAAACTTAAAAATATAATAATTCACTTTCTTATCTTAAAATAATTAAGTCACAAAGGGCTATTTCCTCTATCTGTTAGGAAGTACAGAGATGCAAAGCACAAGCCTGAAGATATTTGGGGAGCTAGAAATCTCCATAAAAGTGGGCTTTTGCAACAGAGCTTAATCCTAGTGTTTCCCTTTGATTACTTTGGGTACCATTTAGTCCACTTACTGTATCATCTTGTAATTGCCCTGAACAGTTTTTCATCATGAAAGTAGTTATGTTCTCTCATTGTTTGACACAAAGTGTAAAGAAAAAGTATTTAAAATGTCAGGCTACTTTGGTATGTTATGCCACAAAGGACAGAGCAGATGTTTTTAAATAAACATCAGCCCTGCTTGTGCATTGCCGAGACACTGAGAGCCTTTTTCAGAAGCAGGGGCAGCTCATGAATTTAGAGGAGGCTTAAATACTGTACTTTCACATAAAACCATAAAAAGCTGGCAGAAGTATCAGGGGCCAATGAATGGGCATAGAGCTGAGCATGTTATAACTCAGATTACCAATAAAAATGTCAACTTCAGATCCGAAGTGAATAGTTTTGTAATTCTGAACTGAAAGCATTTTTTAATTGCTTTCAAATGGAAAAACTTCATATAATTTAATAAAATTTATCTACTTTATTATCAAGACAGCCATTATTGCAGCAAAGGGAAATGGAGGATTTAAACATCATTTTTAGCATTTTATTTCCCAGCTCTTTTATTGGGGTGTTATTAAAACAAGACCAAATGGATGTTGCTACATCCATAAAAGCTAGTCAAGAAGCAAGAGTTCATCTGGGCACTACGGAGTCAGGAAATGTGCCCCCTAGTTGTAGCCTGGTGGCGGTGGGGTGAGACTTTCCCTGGAGGCAGGTGTGATGTGTCAGGACAATGTTTTGGCATTCTAGAGGGTGTAAGGTCTAAAGAGAAGCTGCATTCATGGAGAAACCAGTCAGGGACAATGGCTATCTTTGTGTCCAGGGGATCTATTTGGTTCTTTAATACTATGAATCAACTAAATGCTTCATAACTAATAATATGATGGGCTGGGGTCCCCGGCAGGGACTCATGTACATTCTCCTTTGCTGGAAAGCATTGCCAATTGGCTGTTAGGTGGGAACCTACATTTGGAATGTTTTCAGTGGATCTCTTCAGACAATAGAAGAAGCTGACAGAAGGGAACAGTAGCTTGTGAATGAAGGTCCTATTTAGAAGAAAGAACATATAAGTAACATTTGGAAGTATCCAGGGATTGGCAGTGGCCATAAGGCAGGAGCTATGGTTATTAGGAAGACATGGAGAAGGACAGAGAAATGTTCTCAGCAAGTTTATGGGCTAGGCATTTCACTGGGTGTTGTAATAGTAGTGACAATCATAGCACTATCATTCTCTGGGAACATATCATCTGCCAACCTAAATATTTGCTCTATTTTATTTCACCAGCTTTTCTCTTCTGCAAAAAGTATTGTATTCATTTCACAGAGTCCTTTTTTTTCCCTTGCTATACGTTCTCTTTCTAAGTGCCATGGTATCAGGACCCTACAATTCCAGTTTAGTGTTCTGCACAGATCCACACGGTCCTCCCTGGAGTCTACCCCACTTGCTTGCTTGGAGTTCTCCAGAAAAATTGTAACAGGTGCAACATCCATTGGTCAAGTAAGACTTGCTGAGACAGCCCGAGTTCAGGTCCAGTCCTTGATCCCTTTGTAAGACAAGATGTCCTGGAATGCTTTAGTGCAGCTAGTAATGTGAGCACGTGGTACATAACCCACGGTGGGCCGCCCTTGGGGATTCTTCATCTGCAGTGCACATGAATCACAGGCAGATTAACATCCTCCTTCTCCAGGTAGATTTTTTTGAGCTCATAAGCAAACCTAGACTTCCATGATCCCTTCTTCACGCTCTGTGGTAATAGATCTAGGCTCTGTAACATGCTACGCCTAATATCAGTAGAGTTACAGAAGTTGGTAACAAGTGTACAATGAAATTGCCACATATTAACCTTTATTAACTAGTCACAGAACCATGAGTCTTATACATGGTGATGTTTTAGGCACAAATGTGTATTGAATCCAAAGATGACAAGTCAAATCCTTGTTTGTAGCTCAGGACATTGGTAGAAGTAAAAATGGGAAGAAATGAGAATCACTTAAAAGGAGCCACCACTGGGGTTTTAACATGAATAATGGGATTAATGAGCAAAGGTAACTGGTTTACGTCTGCCCAAACTACTTGTTCTATATATAGGTAGTGGAAGACTACCTATAGTAAATGGTTACTTTTAACCCGCTGATCAAAAAATCATGAATTCATATGTGTGGACAAATGTGTATTCTGATGTACAAATGACCACATTTCTATAAATTTTAATCCCAGAAATATACTTTTTGACATGACCATGGGTATCCCTTTCATGTATACATCTGTGTATGTGTTTGCACAAATTTACTATCAATTGAAAAAAAACATAAAATAGAAAAGGATCTATAATCATGCCAGTCAAATACACTGCTTGTTTATTTTCAGACTAGTGCATCTTTGTCCATATTCTGACATTTATTATAAAGTCACCATCATCAGAAGGAATTTTGTCAAAAGTTAAACAGGCAATAGTAGGAATGATGTTGGGAGACAGATGTTCAGATATTCCATCTGGCTATGGCTTTTACAGTCTTGGAAAAATGACTCAAACTCTAGTCCACTTCATATTACTCATATGTAAAGAGAGTCATTTTGAATTAGCCTTGTGAGGTTTCTGAGATTAACTGAGATAATGAGCATTAAGCACTGGACATAGTATGGAGCATATAGTGGTATTTCATCAAAATTTTTCTTCATTATCATCTGCTTTACAGAAATCATTTTAAAACACACCTTTACACTCATCAAAAATGTTTTTAGCAAAATGTGGAAAGCTCATTAACTATGTTGCCCAAACCAATGGGAAGTTTATACAATTTTAAATTAAAGCTGAGAAGGCATTCATTTCTATGCCAGAGTCTTATGCCAGAAAGAACAGGATTAAGAGGGATCCCACCCAGGACACTTCTGTAGACGCTACCCATCTATATGAAACAGTTCTAAAACCCAGCTGGCAGAAATCAGGCAGGAATCCTACTTTGAATCTTGGCACTAACTCACCTCAAGTGGGATTGTGACATTTGGGCAGTTTACTTAGCTTTTCTAAATCCCAGTCTCTAATAACACAGATTATATCTCTCTCCTAGAGTTATTTTTAAATTACATAAAAATTAAATGAGATGCATGTGTTGACAATAATGCAGAGAAACCAGAATCCTCATACAGTGCTGGTGGGGATGTAAATGGTGAGCCATTGGAAAAGTTTGGTAATCCTTCCAAAGGTTAAATCATTTAGTGAATTTCGTGAGTTTCCATCTTGTTCAGCAAGTCCACTCTTACATACATCCCCATGAGAATTTAAACTGTGTCCACACAAACCTGGACATGAATGTTCATAGCAGATTTTTATCATGGTAGCCAAAAAGTGGGAACAATCTAAACGCCTTTCATGTGATGAATGGATAAATACAATGTGCATCTCCACCTAAAGTCATGATTCAGCCTTAAAAATAACAAAGTTCTGATACATGCTAAAACATGGGGAATTCTAAAAATAGAACAGTGAAAGAAAAAAGTGCACACGTCATATAATCTTTTTATGAAATATATAATTAAACTGATAGAGTGAAAAGGTAGTTAATAGTTGCCAGAGTCTGAAGGAAGGGTACATCAGGGCCTCTTGCCACTTCAAACAAACTGTAGATGCATGAACCACTTTGTGCATTTGGCTTTATGTGTATACTAGGGAATAAAACCCAGGCCAGTAGGCTTTGCATGCACATGTCTTTAAACGCATGTTTCTCTCCAGCCCCACATGAGTATTTTTGTCATTTTCTCCAGTCAGTGACCTTTTCCCAATTTTGTAGAGTGTGAGTTTCTCAAACAGGCTCAATGAAAGAGGATATGGCAATAAGAGTGACTCCAAGGAGTGGTGATTTATTGGTCTTATTGAAGGAAAAACATGTCAAGCATCTTTTAGAAATTGGTTGTTAGCTTCATCTTATGATGATCTCCTAGACTGACAGTACTGATGTACTACTACAGGATATATTTCTGGTGAATATCTAAACAAATCTGCATGTGAAATTTTTAGCAGCAAAGAAAAAGCAAATATGGCTCACACCTTCAATTCCAGCTCTTAGGAGGCTGAGGTGGGAGGATCCCCCATGAATTTGAAGCCAGTCTGAGCTACAGAGTGAGTTCCAGGCCAGCCTGGGCTAGAGTGAGACTCTGTTTAAGAGAAAAAGTTTAAAATAACATTCTCATTTTTAGATTTAGCAGCATATTAACATAATAATTATGGAAAAATAAAGTTACTTCAGCCCACAGGTTGTTGAATTTGATTATATTAAATTTGAGATATTTCTGTTTTGAAATCTTAAGAGTATAATTACAGAATCAAGTTTACTTGTCCTGAAAGTTCTTTTCATTATTGTATATGAAAAAAAATTAAAAAGATTTTATGATAAAAGTCACATTATGTGAAACAGTATTCCACTCTAATTCTCCCTAGGTCTATGGGTGGCCACTCTTGTTTTTACCTAATCTGTTTCCTGCCTGATTGTTCAGCAATTAACACAAGGACTAATGATCATTTGATGTATCTTTCATCCTCAAAGATGGTCAATGAAACTATGCCAGAAATATAAATGATGGAAAAAACCTGAAGGTGTTGCTACCAGTGATGTGCAGTATGCTCTGAAGAAAAAGTGTGTGAGTAAAGATAGATGGACCATGGTTACATCCAGGTCTGTGGTGTGAATGGATCACAGATGAGCTCAAAAATGTTGGGAACTTCCAGATTTGGTGAAGGATGTGTCACCTGGGAATCTGCCACAGATTTCTATGTTTCCTCCAGTTTCATAAATTGTTTTTTGTTCCATGTTTTGCAAAGCAAAGCAAGACTATGCCTACCCAGTCCATGCAGGAGAAGCAAGTCAGTGCATGGAAGGACTAGGTACAGTTCTACCCAAAAGTCTATGTGAGTAATACCAGTCAGACCCCAGAGACCACCTTGTAGCCTTGGATAGAGATGTGCACTGAATTTTAGGAATTTCCTTAGGTTTTAGTGCTGCACACAAAACAGCATCAATCCTCTGCCTGTAAGCCTCACAAAGAACCACTAGTGTAATGCAAAAGAAGCATCTACAGCTAGTCGTAACTAGGTTTTATGACAACTAAGTGAGCCACACCACTGCAGCTCAGCCTTAGTATGAGTAGCTTCAAGGAATTCAACACACTAGGAAAGTGGACTGTAGGAGGGTTCCATAGAAAATGAAATGAACAACCAACAAATACTGACTGCCAAAAGAAGGAAGTTAGAGTCTGTGAGCTGAGGGGTGGAGCATGATGGCAGACGAGTAGCAGCCTTGCCAGGACTCTCTCCATAAAGGTTTGGGGTTTGATTTTCCAGCTGGGATCCAAACCCCGGACCTCAGCCGGCCCTGAAACCAAGCCCACCCTCTCCCTAGCTCCTGCACCAGCCCAGACAGGGTTCCCCAGCGGCTTTCTGCTCCACAGAGGTACAGAGAGCTGCCCTTCCCCCACGCAAGCTCCCTCCATTGCCATTGTCTCCTCGTGGGCGCTTCCTGAGCTCTTGCCAGTTGAGCACCTTTCCCTCCCAGGGACCCCTCCCTCCAACACCCGATTCTTGGGTGCACTTCTCCCCGAGACCCCCCACCACCACCACCACCACCACATACACAGGCAGACGTGCTCCTTGGGCAAACTGACCTAGCTCCGTTTCAGAAGCCCACTCCAGACTGCAGCTGCCGGGCAGAGACAGGCCTCAGGCACCTGGGAACCTCTGCCAGTGCTGGGAGGGCAAAGGCCCTTCCAGGAGGACACAGGCAGCTTCGCCAGCCACCAGGGACCATGCACTACTGACAGGAGGGCACAGTCAGGTGGGAAAACACTGGGCTCCATAGTTCAGGGTGTCGGGACAGTTTCTATTGCAGCATACCAACTGGGGACAGGAGCCTATGTGGTGGCTCTAAGACTAAACAGTCACATATAGAGGGATCCAGACAGGTAAAGATCTAAGCCTCTCTGGGGACAGAACACCCCAACAGGAAAGACCTCTGTTTAAGATCAAACCTGGTGATCTTTCCACTGGAAGCAAAGTGGGCTGAACAGCACTCCCCAGGGTGCTTGAGTCCCACTCCCCTACTTGGACATGGGCAGACACCAAGGAAAAAAACCCACAGAAAACAAAGATGGAACTCCCCAACTCAGGGCCCCTAGTCCCATTATGGAACAGGAAAGTGGCAAGGAAGTAGAGACAACAAATATACAATCCCAAAGAGAGAATAATATGACTCCTGATCACAACTGCAATGCAAACATGAAGCAGTTAATGGCTAATATGGAAACTATGAAAAAAGACATGAATGAGATGAAGCTCACCAACACGAGTATAGGCTCCAGACTGAATTTAATGGAGAGAAATATGAATGAATTCAGAAACACATTAAGTAAATTGAAGGTGAAACAACTACGGGAGGAGCTAGACAATCAATTGATTAAATTTGATAAGGACTTAAGAAAACTTAAAAATAAATTTCAGGAATCCCTAGCAAAAACAAAAATAGACTATAAATTGGATCTCACCAAAGAATGGGATACTATAAACAAAATTATAGCAGAAACCACAAATGAAATGGAGTTGTTAAAAACCTCCCTTGACTTAATCATTCCCAGAGTTGACAATCTGGAGGACAGACTCTCAGACGTTGAGGACAAGACAGAAGGAATTAATAAGGATGTCATAGGTTTCAATAAATTTAAGAAATCAAGTGAGCAAAATTTGAGGGCTCTATGGGATACCATAAAGAGGCCCAATATTAGAATCATGGGTATCCCAGAGGGAGAAGAAGCCCAGGCTAGGGACATAGAAAATATAATCAACAGAATTATTCAAGAAAACTTCCCCTATCTAACAAGAGAAAGCCCACTCAACATTCAAGGGGCCCAGAGGACTCCAAACAGACAGGACATGAAGAAGAATTCTCCAAGAAACATTTTAATTAAGATGCCTAACATAGAAAACAAAGAGAAAATACTCAAAGCTGCAAGAGAAAAGCAAACCATAACTTATAAAGGAAAATCCAACAGACTTACCTCAGACTTATTAAATACGATGAAAGCTAGAAGGGCTTGGAATAATGCTATGCAGGACCTAAAGAAGTATGGCTTTCAACCTAGACTACTGTACCCAGCAAAGCTATCCCTCATAATAGATGGAGAATTGAAAGTGTTCCATGAAGTAAACCAAGTCTATGACTATTTGACCACAAAGCCAAAATTACAGAAGATTCTAAGGACATATCCCACACAGAAGAAACAAGAAATCTACCTCAGAAGAGTACCAGAGATCAGGCACGACAATCACAGTCAGTGTTCTAATAACAGCAGCACAGGCACCAACTTCCATTAACCCTTAAACATGGCAGGGGTTAGATCAAACCTCACAGTTACATCTCTGAATATAAAAACCTCAGTTACATCTCTGAATATAAATGGACTTAACTACCCTATAAAAAGACACAGACTTGCAGGGTGGATCAGAAAAATGGACCCTTCCATCTGCTGCCTTCAGGAAATGCACCTTACCTCTAAAGACAGCAATCTTCTTAGAGTAAAAGAATGGAAAACAGTTTATCAGGCACGTGGAAGTAAAAAGAAAGCAGATGTGGCTACATTAATTTCTGACAAAATAGATTTTACACGAAAATCAATTAAAAAGGATAATGATGGTAACTTCTTACTCATCAAAGGAATGATCCAACAGGAAGATATCACCATCATTAACATATACGCACCAAATTTGGGTGCAACACAGTTCATAAAGGAAACCCTACTCAAAAATAAAGCAGAAATAGACTCCAATTCCATCATAGTAGGAGACTTTAATACAACTCTATCATCTCTAGACAGATCAAGCAAACAGAAGATCAGCAGGGACATAACGGAGCTCAATAACACCATTGACCAGCTGGAGATAACAGATATTTACGGAACGTTCCACCCGAAAGACACAGAATATACATTCTTCTCAGCAGCGCATGAGACTTTTTCTAAAATTTATCATATCCTAGGTCATAAATCATACCTAAACAAATTCAAGAAGATTGATGTAGTTCCTTGTGTCATATCAGACCATAATGAATTAAAGATAGAAATTAACAATGGAACAGGATCTAGAAAATGCACAAAGTACTGGCGCCTGAAAAATTCGCTCCTAAAAAATGATTGGGTCATCCAAGAAATAAAACAGGAAATTCAAAATTTCCTAGTAGTAAATGATGATAACACATCTTATCAGAAATTGTGGGACACAATGAAGGCAGTCTTAAGGGGGAAGTTCATTGTACTAAATGCCTTCATATCAAAGACAGAGAGGTCTCAAATCAATCATCTAACCACCCACCTAAGATCATTGGAACAGATGGAAAAAGCTAACCCAAGGAGCTCAAGACAAAAGGAAATAATTAAAATCAGAGCTGAGATTAATGAATTGGAAATCAAGAAAATGATTTAAAAAATAGATAAATCAAAGAGTTGGTTCTTTGAAAAAGTTAATAAGATTGACAAACCCCTGGCCAATCTAATCAAACAAAGAACTGAGAAAGCCCAAATCAACAAAATCAGAAAGGACAAGGGGGAGATCACAACAGATCCCGAAGACATTGGAAGCATCATCAGGTCATAATTCCAAAACCTCTACTCCACAAAATTAGAGAACCTGGAAGAAATGGATAAGTTTTTGGAACCTACCAACTACCAAAGTTTAACTCAGAGCAGATAAAATCACTAAATAAACCTATCACATCCACAGAGATTAAAGATGTAATCAAAAACCTACCCAAAAGGAAAAGCCCAGGTTGCTCAGCTGAATTCTATCAAGCCTTCATCATAGAGCTGAAACCACTCTTTCTGGAGCTTGTTAGAAGCATAGAAAAAGAGGGAAGGCTTCCAAACACCTTCTATGAAGCTACCATTGCCCTAATCCCCAAACCAGGCAAGGATGCAATAAGAAAAGAGAACTATAGACCCATATCTCTGATGAACTTAGATGCAAAAATCCTGAATAAAGTCCTAGCAAACCGGATACAAAGCTACATCAAAAATATTATCCACCCTGACCAAGTTGGCTTTATCCCAGAGATGCAGGGATGGTTCAACATATGCAAGTCGATAAATGTAATCCACCACTTTAATCGGCTCAAATACAAACACCCCGTGGTTATCTCAATAGATGCGGAGAAGGCCTGTGACAAAATTCAACACCACTTCATGTTCAAAGCTCTGGAAAGAAGAGGCATAGACGGCCTATACCTCAACTTAATAAAGACAATTTACAAAACTCCTAAAGCACAAATCATTCTCAATGGGGAATGACTCAAGGAGATCCCACTCAATTCAGGAACAAGACAGGGGTGTCCACTCTCACCACTGCTCTTTAACATAGTGCTTTAAGTTCTAGCCAAAGTGATAAGATAGGAGAAGGGCATAAAAGGGATTCAAATCCGAAAGGAAGAAATTAAACTATCCCTCTTTGCAGATGACATGATCCTTTATATATCAGACCCAAAGAATAGTATCAGTAACATCTTGAAAGTGATTAATGCTTTCTGCAATGTGGCAGGATACAAAATTAACACACAAAAATCAGTAGCTTTTCTATATGCTGAAGACAAGCAGATAGAAGAAGACATCAGAGAGACTGTCCCATTTTCTAGAGCCTCAAAGAAAATCAAATACATTGGAATATAACTAGCCAAGATTGTAAAGGACTTATATAAGAAAAATAGTGAAACACTCAAGAAGGAAATAGAGGAGGACGTGAGAAGATGGAAAGATATTACATGCTCATGGTTAGGGAGAATCAATATAGTAAAAATGGCAATCCTGCCAAAAGCTATTTACAGATTCAATGCCATGCCTATAAAAATCCCAACCTCTTTCTTCAGAGACATAGAAAAAAATCATCTCAAAATTTATTTGGAAGGGCAAAAGACCTCGGATAGCCAAAACTATTCTAAGTAAAAAATCCTACCAGGAGGTATCACCATGCTTGACTTCAAAACATACTACAAAGCCATAGTATTGAAAACAGCATGGTACTGGCATAAAAACAGACAGACAGATCAATGGAACAGAATTGAAGACCCAGCTTTAAATGGAAGTAACTTCAGTTATTTGGTCTTTGACAAGGGGGCCAACAATGTTCGCTAGGCCAAAATAGCATCTTCAACAAATGGTGCTGGATGAATTGGATAAACACATGTAAAAAATGAAAATAGACCCACTCCTTTCACCGTGCACAAAAATCAACTCCAAATGGATCAGAGACCTCAATATAAATCCTGCAACCCTGAACACCCTGGAAGAAAAAATAGGAGGAACTCTACATGAAACAGGAGTAGGGAAAAATTTCCTGAACAAAACTCCAGAAGCCCAGGAAATGCAACAATCACTTAAACAATGGCACCTGATCAGGCTCAAAAGCTCCTGTACAAACAAACCATACTCAGAGCCAATAGACCCCCATCAAACTGGGAGACGATCTTTACCAGCTATAACTCAGACAAAGGCCTAATCTCCAGATTTTACAGAGAACTCAAAAAAATACATAATTAAATCTCAAATAGCCCTCTCACAAAATGGGGTGCTGATCTCAACAGAGAATTCACAGAGGAGGAAAAACAAATGGCCTGTATGTACTGTAACCTATTGAGCAAGTAGTGGGCGTCGACTGGCAAGAGGGGCATGTGTAGTAGGGGAGAGAGTCTAAACCTGTGAATAATTGATCAGTCTGACAAACCCTGGTCCCAGTCACCGGTTCCTTCCCTCACTGAGCTGTTGACCAAAGTGACCCATGAGGTTCTAAAAACAATACAGAATTCTGTCAAAGCCCTTGAACTCCCTCCCCAGGCCTGAGGCAAAACCCTATTGCTGAAGAAACCACAGAATGCCATTGATCAGCATCCAGAGATCCTTCAAGGTCTGAAATGGTAACCAGCCCCCAGGTGGTAATTAGTGTATTGCTGGAAGGCACTGTACAAGCTGCCAGGGGAAGCTGACCAACGACAGCTGGAGTAAACAGAGACCACTGGCATGAAACACAGTCTGTGGCCATGAATAGGCTGACCATACCTCCTACTGGGAGAGAACAGCAAACCAAGAAAGGAGCACTTGTGCAATGGAGGAGCCTGGGCCTGGGGGAGACAATCAACAGCTTTTAAATTTGGCCAAATATTCCACTTAGGGAGGGGGAGTCCTTAACTGCAACTGGGGATTCAGGGCGATAGGCACTGGATCCCGTACTCTTGGGCTCAAAAGAAAAGATGCACTATGGGAGTGATTGATGGGGAGGCTGCTAAAAACAGAACCTTGGTAATCCAGAATTGTGTATATTTGTTAACCTAGACTGATCTCACTCTCCAATGGAAAATGTGTTTGTATTTTTCAGGATGCAGCAAGAGAGCTGTGGCCCATCTAATCCTACCATCCGACCATAGGCAGATAGCTGAGATCCTGGCAAGAGATGAGCCACCACAGCCATATCGTGGTGGATCCATATGGAATCCCACAGAGAATGACAGGACGAACAAGAGACACACAGCCATTCAATCAACACATGAGAAGCCAGGGTGTCAGAAACCAACAATTTTCAACACAAAGACCCCTAAGCTCACAACATTAAAGGAGCCTTAATACTCACCCACCATGACTCAGGGAACTGAGCAAAAGAGGCGGCAGAAAGCTTGTGAGAGCCATGATTGGGGAGACTATCCAGAGGCATGGCACCCCTCAGTAACAGCACACTTGGGCCAGGAGAATCAGGCTGAGTACTAGGCTATCCATAGTCCCCTGCTACAAGGACTGATCCAGAAGACCCATGGAGGAGGATATCCAGCTGATTGGGGATGGGGAGGGGGGGCATTGAGGAATTGGGGATAACAACTCATTGTTTGCCCACTAAATAATGTAACTCATTATGGACAATAAATATATATTAAAAAAGAAGGAAGTTAAATCTAAAAGAAACAAACAAAGAAAGAAACAAAAAGCATAATGGACATGTCATGGTTTGATACAGGTATCCCCCACAAACAATTGAATGTGTTCTGATGGATGGATCCTCAGCTGATGGCAGTTTGGGTTTTACAACCTCGATGAAGCTGTGTTGTTGGGGGCAGGCTTATGGGGTTATAAGCCAGCTTCCCTTGCTAGTATTTGGCACACCTTCCTGCTGCTGTTTACAGTGCTGTGGCAGAGGTGATGTCCACCCCTCTGCTCATGCCATTGTTTTCCCTGCCAGGATGGAGTCTCCCCTTGAGTCCATAAACCAAATAAACCCATTCCTCCACAAGCCACTTTTGTTTGGGTTCTTCCTGCGCGCAACTAAAAATGATGACTGCAACAGGACACAAGGAATATAGGGTAGCAACCCTCTATGACCCATGCCCAGCCTCTGAACTCCTTCCAAATGGAAGCCAAAACATAGAGATTGAGAAATATCAGAGAAAGAATTCAGAGCCATGATTTTCTATATGATCAATGATCATATAGAAAAATACACACATGAAGGACTTGACAAGATGTTTTCCCATGTTAATTAGCAAATTGGAGAAGAAAGTCCAAAACATGAAGGAAAAATTAAGCTAGGAAATTGAAATATTGTAAAATAAACAAACAGGCATGCAAGAGATAAAAGAAACAACCATTCAAATAAAAATCACAACAAAGTCTTACCAATCAATAAGACTATGCAGAAATAGAGGATATTTTATTAAACAAAACACAAAGATAAAATATAAAGAAAAAATTAAGGAATATGTATAATACTTTCATGAAGTCTAGAATGCATTCAAGAGACCAAACTTTAAAATCCACTGGGTAGAAAAAGGAGCTGAGGTAATATCTAAAGGAACCAAAGAATTATTTGATGAAATCATAGCAGAAAACTTCCCAAACCTAGAGGTATTTAGAACCTCAAACACACATGATCAGAGAAAAATCTCTCCATAACACATCATAGTCAACATAAAATTACAAAGTGAAGAACCGATTCTAAAGTGTGTAAGAGAAGCTTGCCAACTCTCATACATAAGCACAAACATCAGAGTTAATTCAGATCTATCATCCATAAACACAAAAGCCAGAAAAACATAGAACACCATATTTCAAACCCTAAAAATAAGCAACTTCCAATCAAGAATGCAAAATTATACTCAGCAAAATTATCTTTCAAATTTGATGGAAAAATAAGGATATTCCAAGAGAAACATAAATCAAGGCAATGCATGGCATCCAAATCAGCACTACAGAACGATCTTAAAGGAATACTAGGAAGAGAGGAGAAAAACACCATCTACCACCAGAACACATGTGAGAACACCTACCATGGAAGGAACAGGGGGCTGAAGAAGACTTGAAATAAACTGACGATGTTCAATAAAGCAAATCAGCAAACCCTCAAAACTAACAGGGATGGTGAAAAAGAAATACCGATAACAGTCTACCAGAACGTCCCCTGACAAAATCATAGGAAATCCACTCTCAATAATAACTTAAATGTAAATGCCCTTGACTCATTAATCAGAAAACTCAGACTAATTGAATTAAAAAACATGCTATAAATACCTGTTGTTTACAAAACAAACAATAAACAAAACCACCTATCTACTAAAGACATCCACAAACTAAGCATCAGAGGATGGAAAGCAAACCAAGAAACAAAGTACAAACAAACACTAACACCTATTCTTATGCCTGATAAGGTAGACTTCAAACCAAAGCTAAACAAGAGAGATAATGAGGGACATTACATATTAATAAAGCAAACAGTTCATCAAGAAAATATAAAGACTATAAACATTTATGCACCACACATTAGGGATCCCAGAGTCATAAATCAAATACTAAAAAAACATAAAAAGTCACATAGATACTAATACATTAATAAATATCATAATATTTAGATATGTCACCCAAAGTAAAACTTTGCAAAGATACTTCAGAGCTATATTATACCAGAGAACAGCTGGATTTAATAGGTATTGGCAGAACATTCCATCCATGAAATAAGAAATACACATTTTTCTAGGTGGTGCATTGGAGCTTCTTCAAAACTGACTGCATTATAGGTCACAGAGCAAGCCTTAATAAATACCAAAAAATGAAGATAATTCCATTTATCCTGTCTGACCCCAGCAGAATAAAACTAAAAACCCACAATAGGTACCACTCTGCCCACCTAGTCTTGCGGTGGATATTCCGGCAGGCACGTGGCAAGAGCAGGTACAACTCTGCCACCCGGTCCAGGCAGGAGAGGTCAGCAACTGCACAGAGGGTGTGGATACAACTCCGTCTCCCAGCCCTCCACCCCATGCACATAGGGGAGAGGGGAACACTAGCTAAAAGTCAGCTCATTCACTAGATTGTGCTAACAAAACTGAATATCCCCCTGCAGAAGAATGAAATTAGATCCACATTTTCTACACTTCACAAGATCATTTGAAAAGGATCAAAGAAAGATCTTAACATAAAATCAGAAATGATTAAAATGTTACAGAAAACTCTAGAAGACATTGGAAGTGGTTGGTATAAGTACTTTTTGAAGAGGATTCCAGTATCGCAAGAAATAGATCCAAGAATCAGCAAATGGAAATACATGAAATGAAAAAGTTTCTGTGAGCAAAGGAAACTACGCAGAGTAAACAGAAGGCCTACAGAAGGGAAGAAGATCTTTGCCAGAGATTCTCCAGACAGGGGACTGATATCTAGAATATATAAAGAACTGCAAAAATTAAACACCAACCCAAACTGCCAATTCATAAATGAGCCAATTAAATAAATAGACAGCTCACAAAAGAATGAACACAAATAGGCAACAAACATTTAAAAATTTCAGCATCCTTAGCCATTAGGATTAAACTCCTTTGAGATTTCATTTCAACTCAGTCAGAATGGTTTTGATCAAGAAAACTAACCACAGCAAATGCTGGTGAGAAGGTTGTAGGGAGAGGGCAAAGTTTATTCTCTGTTGGAGGAAGTATAAGCTGGTGCAATCTGGAAACCAATGTGGAAATTTCTCTAAAAGCTAAAATTTGAACAACAAAGTGACCCAGCTATACCACTCCTGGGCATGCACACAAAGGCCTCAATGTCTTACCACAGAGATACTTTTGCGTATACATATTCACTGCGGCTGTCTTCACTTAGATGTCCATCAACTGATGAATGGATAATGAAAATGTGGCATATCTACATAATGGAATTTTATTCAGTTTATAAAGAAAAGCAGAATTATGAAAATTGCGGAAAAGTGAAAGCAACTGAAGTATATGATAGTAAGTGAGATAACCCAGGCTCAGAAAGACAAAAATCAGATGTTCTTTCTCATTTGTGGATCCTAACTTTATTCCATATTTATTGTCAAAAATTAGATACATTGTATTAGCAAGCAGGTTGGGGGCCCTCCTCAGTGGACTTGCTGGACCAGTCCATGGGATAAGGGATTATGGACTGTATAATGGAGCCAGTTTTTTTTTTTTTTTTTTTTTTTTTTACTTTGTGTGTTGTTGCTGAGGAGGGTAATGACTCTGGATATTCTCCTCCACCATGGCTCTTACAATCTTTCTGCCCCCTCTTCCGCTCAGTTCCATGAGTCATGGTTGGTTCTTTCTCAATTGTGGATCCCAACTTTTAACATTTGTATATAAGTAAATAATGGCATATTAGATTGGGATATCTTGAGACAGGAATAAGAGGTGATGAGAGGGCTGGAGAAATGGCTCAGTGGTTAAGGCACTTGCCTGCAGTGCCTAAGGCCCTGGGTTCAATTCCCCAAGACCCACATAGGCCAGACCCACAAGGTGGTGGCCCTGGTGCGCGCTCTCTCTCTCTCTCTCTCTCTCTCTCTCTCTCTCTCTCTCTGCTTGAAAATGAATAAATAAAATATTTAAAAAAAAAAAAAAGAGGTGATGAGAACAGGAGAGAACAGGAGACATGTGGTATGAAAACAGAAAGAGGGTTAGAATGTGGTGGAAGGGTCAGGAGAGGGAGGGGAGAAAAACAAAATTTAAAATACAATATAATGAAACCTCACTTTTTAATGCTAATAAAATTGCATTGTGATTGTGCAGTTGCCATTGTGAATCCTTGGAAAATTACGTCAAAGAATTATTAATCCAGTCCTTTCATTTACTAAAAGGGAAACTGAGGTTTAGAAGAGAGCTATGATTAGATTGTGAGCTAAGGAAAGGGGCTCTCTCAGACTTCCATGCCTGGCACAGGTGGTATGCTCAGTCTGGTACCTTGGATGGATACATGCCTAGTATATTAAGAATATGTTAAGGTTCATGTGTTCTCATGAACTCAAAATATCATTTTCAAAACTCCAATAATCCAGCAAGCCTTAATCACAAAAGGCAGCTAGGATTTCAACTGGGATATAAATGTGCAGAAAAGCCTATATGTTCTGGCTGATACTGTTTTGATATTAAAAAAAAACATAAAGCATTGAGGGGAAATTTAATTACAGTGACTTACACTTCTGGGACCAGGAGAGCTTATGGAATTTCCTGCCAACAGAGGTTGATATGAGCATGGATTTGTTTGTTTCTTCATTCATCCTAATGTCTATTTAAAAGAGCCAGCGTCGCTAAGCTACAGACTCTCTATTCAAAGTATAGCAGCCATTCCTTGTTTTTTATTGTGAGACATCTGGAATCCAGTGAGAAATGTTGGATCTATAAGATCTTAGTTTTATTTTTCCCCTCTATTCCCTTTTGAGTTGAAAACCAAATTGTAACAATTTGGGACTTCTGGAAATAATATTATTCTACAGTAGGAATTTTACACACATTTCAAACTATAACTTCAAATTCCTCTTTCACACTAAAGGATCCAATGGTGAAGAGTACCAGCTGTGGAGCTCTGGGGTAGATGACAAAGGAATGAATTGAGGACTCAGTAGTAATGACGGTACAAATCCTTCACATTCATTAACTCATTCAACAAATGTTTACTTCATGTTAACTTCAAGAAAGATTTCCCAAAGCCTAGCCAGCTCTCCCCCACCCCAGAAGTCTTTCTTGGTTCTAAGCCATTCACAACTTCATCCCTTCCTTTCCTGACAAAGTAATTACTAATTTTACTGTTAATTGCCTTTTTGTATTGATTTATGGTTTATAACACTCATTTCTAGGTGGCTTAGTTTTTCCAGTAACACTGACTAACTGCATCTTTTAGTTGTCTGTTAATCTCCATGGTCATCTTCCCACCTTTTCCTTACAGTTAACCAGTGAAAGAATCTGGACATTTGCTATTAATTCTTCCCCATAGTCTGAGTTTTGTTTATTGAGCAGCTGTGGTACAATTCAACACATTCCTTTGTCCTCATGTTTCCTAAAGCTTGGATCCTGATTCAAGTGGTTTCATTAGAACTGATTTGGTCTATCAGTATTTTCTACTTGATTCCTTTTAGGTTTTCATTCTTCCATCATATGATTCACGTATTACCTAGTTTCTCTCCATTACACATATCTGTTGATGCTTGCATAAGTTACCTACAAATTTCCACCAATGTTCTATCTTAAACCATTGATTATCTCACTTCTTGTCATGGTTTGATCCAGGTGTCCCCCACAAACAAATGAATGTGTTTTCATTGATCAGCTTATGGCAGTTTGGGTTTTACAACCTGGATGGAGCTGTGTTGTTGTGGGCAGGCTTATGGGGGTTATAAACCAGCTTCCCCTTGCCAGTGTTTGGCAAACCTTCCTGCCATTGTTTGCAGTGCTGTGGCAGAGGTGATGTCCACCCCTCTGCACATGCCATCATTTTCCCTGCAAGAATGGAGTCTCCCCTTGAGTCTATAAGGCTAATGAACCCATTCCTCCACAAGCCGCTTTTGTTTGGGTTCTTTCTGCGCAGTAACTAGAAAGCTGACTGTAACACTGCTCTATAGGGCAGAAGTCTGGCACAGCATGACTGGGTTCTTTGTATAAGGTACCCTGAGACCAGAATCAAGATGCCAGCCAGGTGAGTTCTACCTCCACTTTTGCTCATTCATGCTGTTAGTAGAATTCAGTTATTTGTATCTTTTTTCTCATTGTGGATCAACAATGAGTTCATTCTTTTTTTTTCCCCAATGGCAACTTGGTTCTCGTGTTTTTTTATTGTCCATATGAGTTACATTGTTTAGGGGGCCAACAATGAGTTGTTATCCCCAATTCCTCATTGCCTCCCCCTCCCCATTCCCAGTCAGCTGGATATCCTCCTCCATGGGCCATCTGGATCAGTCTTTGTGGTAGGGGACCATGGATAGCCTAGTATTCAGCCAGGGATTTTTAAAATCACGTTATTATGAACTCATTGATTAGAGTATATTTGGTATTATGTTTTAATTAAGTACACTTATTATCCTTTTGAAGTTCAAACTGTCAAGTTTTCAGTCTATGCCTGTCATCTTAGGCAACTAGAGAACATTAGTTAGTTGAAATAATCCTGATCTAGAAAGATGAATGCTCACTAAAACAGTTGGTGATAGAGAGAAAGAGGGAGAATAGTGATTGTTAGAGGCTACAGAAGGTAAGATGGGTTATAAGAGAAGGTTGGATAGCAAATACCAAAATATGCGGAAAGGAGGAATACATTCTAGTGTTCTACAGCACAGCAGGGAGACTAGTTTACAGTATATTACCTACTTTGCAATGAACAAGAAAAGAATTCACAGGTTAAGATATGGAAATTCTAATACAATGATTGGATCATTACTCACTATACATATATTGTATGATCACTCTACAACATAAAAATGATTAATTCTTTTGTGTGAAATAAAGAAAAATTTAAAAATTAATTTAACTGCTAGGCACTGGTTATATAGCATATAATCTTTGTTTGATATTTATTACCTAGTGTTTCAGGTTCAACTTTTTCTTCTAAGGGTTATATAAAGAGTAGTTTTAAATTATTTATTTGTTTTGCATGTGTGTGTGTGTGTGTGTGTGTGTGTGTGTGTGTGTGTGTGTGTGTGTTATGGATGGTCCAGGGCCTCTTGCACCACTATTTACATCTGGCTTAGGCTTTGAAATTGAACCCTGGTCTGCAGACTTTGCAAGCAGGTGGCTTTAACCACTGAGCAATCTTCTGAGCACAGAGATGTTTGCAATATCAATGCGTTTTGCATGCCTCTATCAAAGAGCCTTGTACTTTTAGTTCCTGCTGATGGAATATACACTGATTTTAAAAAGTTCTTCTGTGAACTTGATAATCATTTACAAAGGCCTTATGCTTCTTTATTCATTATGCTTACACAAGTAGATATTTGGAAATTTAATTTTCCATACAAAAACATGTATTTTTTATTTAGTCTGCTCAGTGATCAATATTAGGGCATTAGGGCTAAATTCATTTATTTGATTGTTCTATGTACTACTGCAATAAACACATTTGTGAATGAAGTTTTATCCAAACGTGATTTTTCTTAGCATAGCTTCTCATATGTAAATCTGAATAACTATGTAGGCCAGTGGTATAAAATATTGCTCTTTGTACAAATTTCATTTTAGGTTTGTATCAATGTACTTTGTAGGGGTGGAGATAGTATAAAGGTTTATATGAATGATCTATACAAATATGTAATCTATGATGTTTTCATATATTATTGTATACATTTAAGTTCATAGATTCCCTTTAACATATTTTCATTTAATTTCTACAGCTATGAAATTTAGTGTCATTTCTGCTTATACATAAGGGATCAAAGGCACTAGAAAGTTACATTTACCCAAGGCTTCTGTAGTAAGAATTCATTTCTCCAAAACCACATTGCCAAATGAAAAAGACTTTGGGCAAAGAGGCTGATTTTCCTAACAAGAGCTGTGATGAGAGACCTTGGGGAAAGACCCAGATGGTCACTGAAGTGGGATTGTCTCTCTTTAATCCACTTCTGACTTCTACAGATACACTGATTCTTATTGTTACTCTATGACTGTGTGTGTGTGTGTGTTTAGAAGATCTGTCTTAAAACACTAAACTCTGACAACTCAATCTAGTTATGTTTGTTTTGAGGCATTACTGGTCCAGAGTCATTAGGGTGTTTCCTTCTAGTTGCCATTAGCTTGATTATTATTTATTCAGACTTTTCCAAAACTTGACTCATGTACACTCTTCTGTCTTTCCTCATTATCCGATCTCTCTGTCCCTAATCTTTCCTCAGAGATAAATCACATTATTTGTTGGCAATTGCCTTATTATGGTGAATTTAGAACAGCACTGACCTTTACTCTAAGTGAAATTAGCTGGCACTGATTCAGTTCTACCAAATGGTCGCATTAACTGAGCCAGACAAAGGCAGCAATACCTATGTGGGTTCTATTGTAGAACCCGGGAAAACAACCCCATGAAACAAAGTTTCTTGTATCATGCATTTTATTATTTAGTTAAGAAAATTAGGTTTTGCTTGTGCAATGAAGACAGGGTAAATATATTTCAATGGTAATGTCATATCTTCTAATTGGAGCAAAGACTGAGTAGAAACTAGGAGAAGCTCATTTTCTGAAATGGAGTGCTATGTAGATTTGGCCCTGGGGCCAGAGGGTAATTGAGATGTGTATTGTTTTTGGATGGCTCTAATGGGAAGGCCAAAAGGAAAGAATTTAGAGACCTTAAAATGGAAAGATTGGTGTTACTCATCCTCTAATGACTGTCTTCAAAGTCAACAAAATCAAACAGCTGGAGTTGAGGGAAGACCTAACCTTGTAGAGGGAAAAAAGATAGAGCATTTTCACTGATTGCTTGAGTTTTACTTTAGCTACGTTATGTTAACTTTGTTAGAAAGACCACCTATTCAAAGGAGACTTATTCCTTTCAGCACTAGTAAAAGCCTTTGAGTCTCTTGGTAGGAATAGGATGGGTTGAAGATCTTGTCTCTGCCAGCCTCTTAGCAAACATTTGGATCCCATTTCAGTTTTGGACCCTTGCTCCTAATTTTTTAAAGACTGTCTTCTTTTTGGTATGTGCTTTTGACTGCAAAAAAGTAGCTTAGTCCAATATTTCCCACCCTAAATCAAATTTTTGAGAACCATAAATAGGTCATTTAAAACTTTATATTTTTCCAGTGAGATTAGGAGAGAAATGTTCCAATAAGTTCGCACCATTTTTTGAATGTTTCTGAGTGATCACAAGAAAAGCCAAAAATCACACAGTCAATCTCTAAGATGACTACAATCTATAATATAAAATAAAACAGTTTAAACTAGTATAAATATTTCTTAGAAATAATTGAATTTTACGTCCTCAGGAGTGCCATGTATATATAATGTTTCCAACAAATATTCAAAATGAGTATTTATGATACTTTGTCCATAATTGGGATTGATCTTTGCATATATCCACATTGAAATGTGTGGGTGATTTGTCATGTAACTACCAGACCATGTTTGGGCCCATATTTATCGATGAGTATAATAGCTACAGATAATGACGTTTAACATCTGAGTACCACTGGAAAAGTATTAGTGACTTGCCTTAAGCATATTTGTGTTAGATATAGATCAAAGATGATTATATGATCAATATTTATCAAATATAATAAAATTTAAAGGCACAGTGAAAGCAAAATATTTTCCTGAATAAATCTATATGTGAAAAAAAGAAATTCTCTCTATATAGTTCTGGTGTGAGCAATGTCTTGGGATCATGTATATGTGTTAATGAGTAAAGAACAAGTACAATCTGATAAAGGGAGAATATTTAAGAACATACATAAAAGTCCTCCTAGTCCCCTAGAAGATCAGAAATGCCACCATATTGTCATTATTTTCCTGAGAATTTACCAAGTTGCCTTTTAAAATATATGATTTAGGAAGGAGAAGTTACTAAGATTATGGAAACCTATGTCTGACAAACTCTCAGGGCAATCTGCTAGTCGCCACTGAAAATCAGGTGGACAGAACTCTAAGTGAGATGCATAAGGATAAAAGAAGTATGTGTCTGTGCCACCAGGCCAAAGGGAAGATCCTGTTGCTGAAGAAAGCACAGAAAGTCATCGCACAACACCGAGAGTCCCTGCAAGATCCAGAATGGCAACCTGCCCCTAGACATTAGCATATGCAGTGCCGGAAGGTGCTACATAAGTGGCCAGGGGAAATGGGTCAATAATATTTGGAGAAAGCAGAGGCCACTGATATACAATGCAGATTTCACTGAAGGTCCTTCAAAAATTTCAGAGAGAATATTTTCCAATCTAAAACTCTGTGCTGAAAAAGCCAGCTAGCGATGAGAGCAGCATAAAAAGATCCCTTGGATCAATGGTGTCATCAAAAACTTACCTCCTCTTTCCCTTTCCTCACAAAGCCTCATTAGGATGTCCACCACCAGCTAAGATAGTAACAGCAAGAATGTGAAGAGACAGGAGGTGGGAACCGGGTTCCCACAGCAGGAAGGGTAAAAAGAATGTCCTTGATGGTACTGTGTGTGGTCTCATCCTTTCCAGGTTAGTATCACGTAGGTAAACTACAGGTGCAAACTTACTGCACTCGAGTGTGGCTTCAAGAGTAAGTGCTGTGCACAGAATGGATGGGGTGCAATTTCTATTTTCCAGAAGTAAGCACGATACTCTTTCTGCTTGTTTTGAGGAGGAAGGTTGCAAACGAAGACATGATCCCAGCAGATGGTGAATTCTCAATGGTGGAAAAAACTCCCATCACTACAAAGAACAGAGACGCCTATTAGCCAGTACTCACTACCTTGGACTGTTATAAGAATGAGATGGGACTTTTTATTCTTGGGGACAGTCACTATTTATTCTTGGGGACAGTCACTATAGCGTGTTCTAGGCCTAGAGATGGACAAAAGAATTACTGGGATGAAGCCACGAGCACCGGGCATTAAGGTAGAGACCAGAGCAAAGCCCAAGCTCTGGAAGAAAAGTTTTCCAAAACGATGCAGTTGATAGAAAACTGGATGTATTTGAACACTGGGGACAAGTTTTGGGGTGAATTAGTCATACTAACATAGGCAACGAAGAAAACAAAAGTAAACAAAGCATTCATTGAATCCAAGGAGAACAAATTTATGCAAGACAGGAAAAGTAATCGTAGCTTGTAGCATCGTTTGTGTGTAAATATCATTTGTATAACCTTAGTTGATTGATCTAAACCAATTAAAAATATAGCCTTTGAGAGCATAGGAGTTTGAGGGAAGAGAGTTAAGTCCTTATGTCCTATCTTGAGACGTCAATAGAATAGGCAATTCCTAAAATGGAAAAATCAAGAATTAACAATATAAGTTAATAGGCAATTCCTAAAATGGAAAAATCAAGAATTAACAATATAAGTACTTTACTTATATTTATTAAGAAAAACACCAAGCAAAATGTAGCTAGAGACAAAGAGTGCGGATGACATAGAAGAATCAACTTAAGGAATGAGCTTTTCCAAAGGCCTCATTTTTATGCACATGTATTATGTTTTGATCATGTGTACCCCACATGTCCCTCCTCTGCCCCCTCAGTTTCATTGTACTCTGTCTGCTTATCTCTTACTAATGGCGAGGCCGCCAGAATGACTCCCCTTACCAGACGAACCTTAACTGTCATTAGCTCAGTTAGGAAAGGCGTGGCCTCCCAAGCCTTTGCCCTATTAAAACAGAGTGCTGACTGACACCATCAAGTTCAGGTCTTGTGCAGGTAAGCGCATCTGGTATGAGTACCTGAGGGCAATGAGGACTCATATTCTAAAGTATGGCTCAGGGTTATTTTCCTGTTTAAACTTAATGAATGAATAAAATACATTAACACAAAGCAAAAACTCAAACTTTGAAATATCATACCTATGATTTTACAAAAAAGCATTTCAGCTATATAAAAATAGAGGTATGACAGAATTATAGCAAAGTGAGTCAGAGAGAAAAAGAAAACAGAATGTGGGAAGGTCTGCTTTGATTTTTATCAAGACGGAGTCTCATGTATACTGTACTCATGAAGTAGTTGAGCATGGCATTTAAATCCTGATCCTCCTGCTTTCATTAGGAAGGCTGGAATACAAGTGCTGGGATTGTAGATGTGTGCCACTATGCCCGGGGCATGAGAGTCTGAGGATCAAACTCATGACTTCATTCATGATAGCCAAGCACTTTGCCAACTGAGCTACATCCCCAGTCCAGCCTCTGCTTTTAAATTACACAAATAAACAAAAGAGGAAAAAGAGATATTTAACAAAAACCTAGAATTAGAGAAATTAAATCCAGGAAATATATTTATCAATAAAAAATCTAATTCTTATCATAGAACAAGAACTGGATAAAATAATTATTGAATTATGAAATTTGCAATGAGAGTATTTTCCAAATAGAGCTCCCTTAATACTTAATCAATTTAAAATGATAATCATTAAAATCTTAGGAATTGTGTGAATTATTTTTGTACATGTAGAAACTCTGGTCACACTGCAACATTTTATGTTTTACTTAAGAATAAGCTACCAATTTTAATTTCTTTGTATGCTAACTTGAAAGATAGAAAAAAAATACTAAGTGTGTGAAATCTTCAGACATTTTCAGAGACTTCCGTATTTAACATAATCAATCAAAGAGAGAAAAAATTTCATGTGTAGTTGGTGAATGATCAAATGAATTATAACCCTCCATAATAGAGAATGACCACTAATTATGAAAAGTGCAAAAATCTGATAAGATTCTTACATAGTAAATTCAAAAATATGTGGTAGAGAGAACTATAACTGCACGATTCCAATGTGAAATGCAAAAGCATATGGACACAATATTAAAAATGCACAAATTTATATTTTTAATGTCCTGGCATTGTAGAATAATGTTTTCTTATCTTTCGTATTTTCTTTAGTATTATAAGCAAGATTTCAAGTTCAAGTGTTATCTATAATACTTGCTGGTAAATTAATTTAGACAAAGCACAGAGATTTTAGAACCTCATTTTCTTCCATCTGAGAACAATAAAGAAAATAGCATTTGTTCACCAACCTCAGCACTGTCACGAGAACACCATGCTGTCATAACAGATAGGAGAACATTTGGAAATGTAAAGGCCTTCGCTAACATGCCGAGTTACTGGTATGATCATCAGGGCTATTGTGAACACTACTTTGGCAGGATTGCGGATTCTCAAAACCTCAGGCCCAGCTTTATCTCCCTGTCTCCATATGAGACACATTAGAAGTTACTTGAGCTCAAGGTCAGTTTTTAACTTTGGCTCTTTTGAAAAGCAATGGAACAAACCAAAGATCAATGTGAATATTTTCCAAGAATATCATCCAAAAGGAATACCCAGGGAGGAATGGAAAGCAGTCCACAGACCCCACAGGAAGAACTAGTCTTTGAGAGCTCGAGGCCGCACTAACCGAGGTGCCTTGGACAATGCTCATTTCTCCACTGGAAGACTGCTTTCTTGATCAACTCCTCTAGTACGTCAGACTAAAAAAGAAAGGCCGAACCATATGACTTCAGCTTAAAAGGAGGCTAATATTTTACATTACAGATGGCTCAAGAAAACGTTGAGTGATTTTCACATAATAAAAAATAATCTGTATTATTATTTTCTTTACTTGAGGACCTATCAGCATTCAACAATTCAAGTTTAGGGATAATAATTTTGGAATAGACCTATGGAGGAATTCAAGTATTCAAGTGTTCAGTAGAGGCTTCTATATGTATTAAGATCCTATTTAGAGCCATGTTTAATTATTTTGTTCTGCAATTCTCTGTCAGGTAGCTAGAAAGATATGCCATTGAATCCTCAATTCTGATTATGGATTTGTCTTTCTTTCATTCAGCTCTGGTAGTTTTTATTTCCTGTTTGTTCCCTATAAGCATTAATAAATTTCACAAATTCAGCATTTTAATATAATACGTATTTATGACATGATCACTGTGGGTCTAAAGTCCAAGATAGATCTCAGTGGGCTAACATCAGGGTGTCAGTAAAGTAGTGTGTATTTCTGGGGATGCTAGGGGAAAATTCATTTCCTTGCTCCTTCAGGTTCTTGTCAGAATTCGGTTCCTGAAGGCATAAATTCTGAGGTCCTCTACTAATATATGGCTGCCAACTGAGTCGATGTAGCCTATCTGCATTCCTTGGCTCAAGGCTCCTTTTCTCTGTCATCAAAGCCAGAAATGACAGGTTAAATTCTTTCATGCTGCGGATTTTTCCGGCCCTTTTCTGCCCATATCTTTGATGCACTCTCTCCGGCCTTCACTTTACATTTTAAAGGGCCCACCTCCATGTGTTCAGGATAATTTACCTCCTTATTTTAAGGTCAAAGAAGTTATAACCAGAATTTCATTTGAAACCTTTATTTCTCTTTGCTATCTAACATATTATATTCATGTGACCTAGGGATTATGACATATCTTGGATGATGATGGAAGAATTCTGAATACCACGATGTTTTGTGAGGCTGTATGGTTTTATATATGCACATTTATGGTCATGCTTCTTGCTGGATTCGTCATAATACTGTCTTTCTTTTTATTCACCAATAAACCAATATTTTTGATTTTGTATTCTAGTCCTGTCTGACAAGAGTATAGCCAATCTTCTGTAAAAAAATAACAAAACAGAACAAGCAATGAATGTTACATGTGTATCAGTTACCTTCTAGTTGTTGGGATAAAACATTGGAACAGAGGAGGGATGGGGTTATTCCCAGTTTACCATGTTGAAGGAAAGTCTTCTCATTGGGAGAAAGCAGGACAAGAGCAGAAAGCTGGGCATCACATCTCCACAGCAGCAGGAAGGTTGTAGAGAGAGTGAGCACTATCAATACCCAGTGAGTCTGGACTAATGCACCTCAAGACTCCACATCCTGAAGGTGCTCAGGAGAGTATAAGACCTTATTAGAAACACAGGCACATGATGACGGGGGACATTTCACCTCCAAAGTACAACAACTTGCTCTAATTCTTCCTCCCTTTTATTCTCAAGCTACATAGGTCAGTTTGCTGGTCCCTTATTTTTAATTGTGTGTTGAAACTTAATAATAAGGATTTAACATATTATTTTATTTTCTGCTGGTTATTTTATCTAATTCTACTTTCTGTCTTTAGTTTTGCATCCCTCTCAGTGAAGCATTTGTGTGATTTCTTAATATTTTTTTTTACTAATGTTGTGTTTGAGTCCATCACTCCGTCTTTTTGGTCATTCCTTTTTAAGACACAATTATCTCAGATATTATCTGCATTCATCGAGAAACCTGAAAGTTTATTTTAGTCTTTCATTAAATCAGTGACTATAATTTCAAAAACTCATGAGGAAAAAAATTACTTTTCACCACTCTTTTCATTGTATTTTCTTAACTTTCCTTCATAAAGTTCCAAACCTTTCTATTGCCATACCCCTTTTGAGAGCTCTTTAGTGATTCTTTACGAGTTGCTCACCTCTGATGAATTTGATTTGAAATTGTCCATTCATTCCTTAAAGGTGCTTTGGGCAGATATCGAGTGACTTGACAATTATTTTCCTTTAGTCCTTAAAAATATGTGCTTCTTTTGGCTTTTTGCAGAGCCTCTGATGGCAAATTTTCTTTCTTTTTTTCTTTTCTTTTTTTTTTTTTGGAAGTTTGAGGACCCTCTGGGCTATAGAGCAAGGTCCATCTTATTTTTTTTTCTTTATTGTCCATAATGAGTTACATTGTTTAGTGGGCCAACAATGAGTTGTTATCCCCAATTCCCCATTGCCCCCCTTCCCCATCCCCAGTCAGCTGGATATCCTCCCCCGTGGGCCGTCTGGATCAGTCTTTGTGGTAGGGGACCATGGATAGCCCAGTCTTCAGCCAGGTTCTCCTGACCCAAGTGTGTTGTTACTGAGGGTTGCCAAGTCTCTGATTATTTTTCTCTGACTGAATTTAAGGTTTTTAATCTTTTTTTCAGATATATACTTAAGATATCTATTATGACTTCTTTAATTTTATCCAGTTAAAGTTACTTGGGTTCTTAAAAATGTAGTTTTATGTCCTGAAGCAAAGGAGAAGTTGTTAGTCACTACTTTTTTGTGTGTACTTTTGCTTCTGGGTCCTTCCTCTCTTTGTTCAGAACACTCGTGGTAAAAAGATGAGATGTTGTACAGGTCCCTGAGGCTCTGTTCATATTTTTTCATCTTATTTTTCTCTATTGTGCTGACTGACTAAATTCTATTATTCTCTTGCTATTTCCCAATTCCCTGTTTTAGCTGCACTATACTATTAAATCCATCCATAGCTGTAATTTTTATTTTCATAATTTATTTTTCTTGTTTTTTTGTCAAAATTTAAAAATATGTTTTTGTCAAAAGTTAAAGATATGATTCAGTGGAATTTGAGATTATATTTGTTAAAGCAGTTTTTATGACTGCCTTTTATATCAGACTTTTTAAATTTTAGAATCTATTGATTACTCAATTATTTTTTTTGATTACTCAGTTATTTTTCTCATTTAACTTAAGATCTTCTTCGCTTTTATTTATTTATAAAAATAATTTTAAGATTTTTTCCAAAACATTTGTGGCATTATATGAAGAGATTACTGATTCTATGTTAACTTGGCATTTCAGAAGGAAACTCGGGATCCATTTGGTTTATCACATAAATTCTACTTACTTTTCTGAGCTGTATTCTAATGATCTTTAGGTGTCCTAGGCTCTTGAGATGCTACTCTTGTTTGTTTTGTTCTGTCTCTGTTTAAGCTCCTTCTGAGTCATGAGGTTGCTGCCTGTAGGACTGGAATGTGTGTCACCCATTGTAGTTATAAGATGGGCCCAAGGGGACTGTACACTGAAAGTGACCAGCTCCCTTAGCCTGTAAAACAGATCATTGTTTATTTCCCGCTTTATGTATACTGGTACCACTGGGAAGGAAGTGCATATTAAGATGACCTTCTACCACTCGTTAGAGGAACAGTAGTCACTGGGCTGTGGGACCCTGCAAGGAGGCATGGAGGATAGGGTTTTGCTGAGTCTGGAAGGCTTCTGGTACTATCTCCTTCTTTTAAGGAAGTCGAGGCAAGTCTGAGGACCCCTATAAATCTCAGCAAATCCTGGACACTCCAGCCCCCAGGCAGGCCACAGCCGTTCCTTGAGATAAGCAGGCAATTCAAGGCCTAAACTCAGTCCAGCTGTAATAACAAACCTAAACAGTAAGGTTACACTTCCTCTGCTAGCATCATTCTATATGTCACGTAGCCCTCTCAATTTATCTATGCTAAATAGGAATCCAAAGGGTACTGGCCCCTACCAATCAACTCATGAGATGTCCACAGATCCTGCCCCTACCAATCTCCTTGCTGCCTATGCCCCTACCACTGCCTTTTCCTCTATATAAACAATTGTTATCTATACAATAACAAGAACTGCCCACTGCCGCGTTCTCCCAGGCGGCTACGCCCATTGGCCTACTGCTGTCCACCCAGCTCCATGGATGAACTGGGGTGTTAGTGTACAATGACCTCTGAAGTAATCCACGGACCACACGGGGCCTCGGTGACTCTAGCAATAACTGGACGGTGGGAAGATATGAGGCTCAGCTCCCTTTGTGGTTGAATTCAGAGCCAGGAACCACCGGGTCTAAGTGGGCCTCTGCAGTAGATTGGAGGGTGACAGGATAAAGGCTTGATCAGTCTGGATTATGGGATAAACACATCTGCCTTCTGTGTCAATGAGTAGGTAGGGCATGGCTGAGTCTACCTAGCATCCTTTCCTGTCATTGCTGTGGTCTCCTCACGTAAGTTCATTAATGCTAGCAGTATTAGGCTATGTCAGCCTCTCTCTCCAGGTGGCTTGCTGCTGTTGACAGGTGTGAGTACAGAGGAGTCTGCTCCCAGGACACAGTGGAAGAGTTGTTCAGTAGGCTGTGCCCCATGCCTCTGTCTCCGTGGCGGGTTTTCTTCTACTAATCATTTGGCTAGAGAAAGTACGATTTCCCTTCCCCCTCTTTTCCCTTTCACCTTCCTTCCTTTCTTCCTTCCCTCTTTTTTCCTCCCTCTCTGTATTCCTTCCTTCCTTGGCTGTTGTGGATTGTTGGCCTCCCAGGTACCTAATCTAGAATAATCAGATAAAAAGGAACTTTACCATGGGAATGCCCAAGAGCAAGATGACCTCAAATGGAAATGTTTATGTGTTTCTTTTATAAAATAATTTCTTTCAACCACTTCAACTGATATTAAAGGGATGATATTAAAGGAATATTCCACTGGGTAGAATAACATG
>PVHP010009672.1:0-49812 GCA_004024765.1 Zapus hudsonius
TGAGGCTATAGAAAATGGGACAGTCTCTCTGATGTCTTTTTCTGTCTGCTTGTCTTCTGCATATAGAAAGGCTACTGATTTTTGTGTGTTGATTTTGTATCCTGCCACGTTGCTGAAGGCATTAATCACCTTCAAGAGGTTACTGATACTATTCTTTGGGTCTGATATATAAAGGATCATGTCATCTGCAAAGAGGGATCGTTTAATTTCTTACTTTCTGATTTGTATCCCTTTTATGCCCTTCTCTTGTCTAATCGCTTGGGCTAGAACTTCAAGCACTATGTTGAAGAGTAGTGGTGAGAGTGGGCAACCTTATCTTGTTCCTGAATTGAGTGGGAACTCCTTGAGTCGTTCCCCATTGAGAATGATCTGTGCTTTAGGAGTTTTGTAAATTGTCTTTATTAAGTTGAGGAATAGGCCATCTATGCCTATTCTTTCAAGAGCTTTGAACATGAAGAGTTGTTGAATTTTGTCAAAAGCCTCTCCGCGTCTATTGAGATAACCATGTGATTTGTGTGTTTGAGCCAATTAATGTGATGTATTACACTTATCGGCTTGCTTATGTTGAACCATCCCTGCATCTCTGGGATAAAGCCAACTTGGTCAGGGTGGATAATATTTTTGATGTAGCGTTGTATCCGGTTTGCTAGGACTTTGTTCAGGATTTTTGCATCTAAATTCATCAGAGATATGGGTCTATAGTTCTCTTTTCTTATTGCATCTTTGCCTGGTTTGGGGATTAGGGCAATGGTAGCTTCATAGAAGTTGTTTGGTAGCCTTCCCTCTTTTTCTATGCTTCTAACAAGCTTCAGAGAGAGTGGTTTTAGCTCTGTGCTGAAGGCTTGGTAGAATTCAGCTGAGAAACCATCTGGTCCTGGGCTTTTCCTTTTGGGAAGGTTTTTGATTACATCTTCAATCTCTATGGGTGTGATAAGTTTATTTAGTGCTTTTATCTGCTCTGGGTTAAGCTTTGGCAGTTGGTAGGTGTCCAAATACTTATCCATTTCTTCCAGGTTCTCTAATTTTGTGGAGTAGAGATTTTGGAAATATGACCTGATGATTCTTCCAATGTCTTCAGGATCTGTTGTGATCTCACCATTGTCCTTACTGATTTTGTTGATTTGGGCTTTCTCATTTCTTCGTTTGATTAGATTGGCCAGGGGTTTGTCAATTTTATTAACTTTTTCAAAGAACCAACTCTTTTATTTATCTATATTTTAAATTGTTTTCTTTATTTCCAATTCATTAATCTCAGCTCTGATTTTAATTATTTCCTTTTGTCTTAAGCTCCTCGGGTTAGCTTTTTCCATCTGTTCCAATGCTTTTAGGTGGGTGGTTAGGCGACTGATTTGAGACCTCTCTGTCTTTGATATGAAGGCATTTAGCGCGATGAACTTTCCCCTCAGGACTGCCTTCATTGTGTCCCATAAGTTCTGATATGATGTGTTATCGTCATCATTTATTACTAGGAAATTCTGAATTTCCTGTTTTATTTTTTGGATGACCCAATCATTTTCTAGGAGCACATTATTCAGGCGCCAGTACTTTGTGTATTTTCTGGATCCTGTTCCACTGTTAACTTCTACCTTCAATGCACTATGGTCTGATATGATGCAAGGAACTACATCAATCTTCCTGAATTTGTTTAGGGAAGATTTGTGACATAAGATGTGATCAATTTTAGAAAAAGTCCCATGCGCTGCTGAGAAGAATATATATTCTGTGTCTTTGGGGTAGAACGTTCTGTAAATATCTGTTATCCCCAGCTGTTCAATGGTGTCATTAAGCTCCATTATGTCCCTGCTGATCTTCTGTTTGGTTAATCTGTCTAGAGCTAATAGAGGTGTATTAAAGTCTCCTACTATGATGGAATTAGAGTCTATTTCTGCTTTATTTTTGAGTAGGGTTTCCTTTATGAACTGTGTTGCACCCAAATTTGGTCCATATATGTTAATGATGATGATATCTTCCTGCTGGATCATTCCTTTGATGAGTAAGAAGTGACCATCATTATCCTTTTTAATTGATTTTGGTGTAAAGTCTATTTTGTCAGAGATTAATGTAGCCACACCTGCTTTCTTTTTACTTCCACATGCCTGATAAACTGTTTTCCATCCTTTTACTCTAAGAAGGTTGCTCTCTTTAGAAGTAAAGTGCGTTTCCTGAAGGCAGCAGATGGAAGGGCCCATTTTTCTGATCCACCCTGAAAGTCTGTGTCTTTTTAGAGGGGAGTTAAGTCCATTTATATTCAGTGATATAACAGTAAGGTTTGCTTTAAACCCTGCCATGATGAAGGGTTAATGGGGGTTGTTGTCTGTGGTGCTGTTATTAGCGCACTGACTGTGGTTGTTGTGTCTGATCTCTGGTACTCTTCTGAGGAAGATTTCTTGTTTCTTCTGTGTGGGATATCTCTTGCAGGATCTTCTGAAATTTTGGCTCTGTTTTCAAATAGTCGTAGAGCTGGTTTACTTCATGGAACACTTTCACTTTTCCATCTATCAGGAGGGAGAGCTTTGCTGGTTACAGTAGTCTAGGTTGAAAGCCATACTTCTTTAGGCCCTGAAAAGCATTATTCCAAGCCCTTCTGGCTTTCATGGTTTCTAATGAGAAGTCTGAGGTAAGTCTGATGGCTTTTCCTCTGTAAGTTATGGTTTGCTTTTCTCTAGCAGCTTTGAGTATTTTCTCTTTGCTTTCTATGTTAGGCATCTTAATTAAAATGTGTCTTGGAGAATTCCTCTTCATGTCTTGTCTGTTTGGAGTCCTCTGGGCCCCTTGAAAGTTGAGTTGGCTTTCTCTTGTTAGATAGGGAAAGTTTTCTTGAATAATTGTGTTGAAGATATTTCCTATGCCCTTAGCCTGGGTTTCTTCTCCCTCTGGGATCCCCATGATTCTAATATTGGGTCTCTTTATGGTATCCCATAGATCAAGTTTTGCTCACTTGATTTCTTGAATTTATTGAAATCTATGACATCCTCATTAATTCCTTCTGATTTGTCTTCAACTTCTGAAATTCTATCCTCCAGATTGTCTACTCTGGGACTGATTGATTCAAGGGAGGTTTTTCATTATTTGTTTCTGCTATAATTTTGTTTATAGTCTCCAATTCTTTGGTGAGATCTAATTTCCAATCTAATTTTGTTTTTGCTTGGGATTCCTGATAATCATTTTTAAGTTTTTTTAAGTTCTCATCAAATTTAAGCATTTGATTGTCTAGCTCCTCTCTTAGTTGATCAATCTTCAATTCACTTAATGTGTTTCTGAATTCATTCATATTTCTCTCCATTAAATTCAGTCTGGAATCTATGCTTGAGTTAGAAAGCTTCATCTCATTCATGTCTTTTCTCATAATTTTCATATCAGCCACTAGCTGCTTCATATTTGCATTGCAGTTGTGGTCAGGAGTCATATTGTTCTCTCTTTGCGATTGTGTATGTGTTGCCTCTACTTCTTTGCCACTCTCGTGTTCCATAAAGGTACTAGGAGCCCTGGGTTGGGGAGTTCCGTCTTTGAATTCTGTGGATTTTTTCCTTTGATTTCTTTCCATTTCTAGGTAGGGGAGTGGGACTCAGGCACCCTGGGGAGTGCTGTTCAGCCCGTTTTGCTTCCAGTGGAAAGATCACCAGGTTTGATCTTAAACAAAGGTCTTTCCTGTTGGGGTGTTCTGTCCCCAGAGAGGCTTAGATCTTTACCTGTCTGGATCTCTCTGTCTGTGACTGTTTAGTCTTAGAGCCACCACATAGGCCCCTGTCCGCAGTTGGTATGCTGCAGTAGAAACAGCCCCAGCACCCCAAACTATAGAGCCCAGTGTTCTCCCACCTGACTGTGCCCTCCTGTCAGTGGCGCGCGGACCCTGGTGCCTGCAGAAGCCACCTATGTCCTCCCAGCACTGGCAGAGTTTCCCAGGTGCCTGAGGCCTGGCCCCGCCTGGCAGCTGAGGTCCGGAATGGGCTCCGAGCCAAGCTAGTTCAGTTTGCCCGAGGAGGGCGTCTGCCTGTGTATGTGTGGGGGTCTCAGGGAGAAGTGCGCCCAAGAATCGCTTGAGGGTGGCTGGAGGAAGTGGGCCCTGGGAGGGAGAGGTGCTTAGCCGGTAAGGGCTCGGGAGGCACCGGAGAGGAGACAATGCCGCTGGCGGGAGCTAGGGGTGGGGGAAGGGCGGCGCTCTGTTCCTCTGCAGAGCAGAAAGCAGCTGGGGAGTCCTGACCCCCCCCCCTAGTGGGGAGTTGGGGAGATGGTAGGTTTGTTTTCAGGGTCAGCTGGGGTCCAGGGTTTGGATCCCAGCTGAAGAATCAAACCTTTGATGAGAGCCCTGGCGAGGCTGCTACTCATCCGCCATCATGCTCCGCCCCCCTGAGCAAGTCTTATGATGGTACCTTCATTTCCCTCTTCCCTGTCCCCAACCCACTGGGGGGCCTACTCAGTAGGCTTGCTGGACCAGTCCATGGGATAGGGGGTTATGGATTATATGAGAGGTAGCCAGTTTTTGTTTTTTCTTTTCTTTGTATGTTGTTGCTGAGGGGGGGAATGGCTCTTACAATCTTTCCACCCCCTCTTCTGCTCAGATCCTTGAGTCATGGTCTGGTTTTAGGTCTCCTTTACTGTTGAGGTCTTAAGAGTCTCTGAATTTGTTTTGGATTATGTTGGGTATCCTCAGTGTCTGTCTCCATTATCCTTTCCCAGGTTATCTGACTTGCTGTGGAGATAGTTCTCTTGCTCACTTCCTCAAAGGATTCGTCTGGGCTCTACACCATAAGTTAGGGGTGGTTCATCTCCTTCCTGGGTGATGGGCGGCATCTCAGGTCCTTTTGGTGGGGTTGGGTTGTCCATGGTTCTCCCTGGCTTCTGAAACATGCAAATAGAATCTCCAACAGACAGTGAGATCAGTATAGGTTAAATGAAACATTGTTAATTTGTCGAGATTCTAATGGGTATAGCCTCTCTGTAGATCTCTGGTTAGTGGAGGTTTCCCCTTGGAGCCCAGGTTCATAAACAGGCAAATTTTGATTTGAGAATAGTGTCTGCCCAAAGTCTCATGCATTAAAGGCTTAATTATTAGCTAATAGAGATTTTGGAAATAATTGGATCATGAGGGTTCTGACTTAATGAAAGGGTTAACTACTGGATGGATTTATAATATTATTGAACCTCACTTCAGAACAAAAGCACTGGTTCCAGACAGCTTTGGAGTGAAACCTCTGAAACTGTGAGCCAAAAATCAATCTTTTCTTCATTATGTTGTTTCTCTCAGATGAAAAACTGACACCCACAGTCATCTTTCTAGAAATTTAAGGATAGAAATGCTTTTATTTTCCCATCTGATGGTTGTCATAGACAATAAGGTCTTTGCAGAGTTCCCTTAGACTATCATGCTTGACTATGATAGGAATATGCCTTGCTAATAAATAGATTAAGTAAATCCACCCATTCATGTTGCTGTAATTTCTTCAGCAGTGTCCAATTTTTTTCTCTAGTGGCATCCTCTCACCTATGGGTATAGACAACATTTTTCTCTCTTGACTATCCACTGTGATTATTGCTGTTAACTCCAGATATGAAACCACTGAAGCAGGTAATCCTTAAATAAGGGTTCAGATAATAAATATTCTTTAATCTTCTTCTACTCTTCTACTCTTTAATCAACTTTGGGCAGCTTTAAACTTCTCTGTTGAAATTTTCCTGAGTGATCATACAACTAAAACTAACAGTGAACATTTTCTTCTTAAATTAACTGACATCATTTTAGCAACCCATTATGGGAAGTTATATCAAATAGCTTGCATTATTGAAAATGTATCTTCCAAATTTACAAATTTCCAAGATCAACCAATTAACAGCACTTCCCTTTATATGAACTTTCTATACATATACCTGCTGCCTTATTGTCTAGGTAAAGAAGAGACTTCTCCTGCTGATTTAATATTACCACTTGGTGACTACAAGGTCTTTTCTTTTTCAAATCACTCTTTTCTTTTCGAAATCAATATCATATTCTCCTCCTTGCCACATCCTCCTCTCCTATCCGGTTCCTGAGGACATTTTTAGTAATATTTAATCAGTGCTGTTGGTGATTGGTCATTCTCTTAAAATTTCACCTGATTTTATAAAATGTTTATTTGTATTTTCAAAATATTATTACCCATGATTTTCTTCCACAGAATCTAATTATTTAGAATTATCTAAGTTTAGTTCTGGAGCTATGATCACATAGTTTTTCTTTTCCGACACTTCCCAAGCTCTATGTGTGTGATATTCATTGTGCTGATTCCTTTAATTCTGACATTTTTCCCCCCAGGATTGTTTGTCCAGGGCTTCGCTGTTGCACAGTGTCCTCTCCTCTAACCTCTGTCACACTTTGCTGATAACTCCCTCCTCTTGCTCTTCCTGTTTGTTGTTCCTGTATTTCTATCTTGCATTTCAGAGACTCTTTATTGGGGATAATTTTTTATTTTTTAGAACTTCTGTTTCTGTTTTATGGCAATGATGCATTTGTTTTCAAATATTTTATCGGATCTGATTAGTAGCCCTGCTCTCAACTTCTACTAACAGAGTTGAAAGCATTTCCTGCTCATAGGAAGTCCAGAGCTTAGTTAGGCTCATGGCTGACAGTCAAGCCCTTGCTCCTACATAGGCCACACACTTCCCTTGATCATAACTGTCTGCGCCCTCCTCCAGGTCTCAAGGCTCTTTCTTCTACTTCCACCTCCTGTTCTGCCATTCTATCCATCCATCTCTGCCTTCTTCCAACTTGTGTCCATCCAAGTGCAATGTCTTCTTTAGCAGGACCTCATGTTACACATTTAGCTTTCTCCTTCCAACTTCAACCTCACACTTCTCATACTTCCAATATGCCCTGGTGTGCATTTTTGTTTTGTTTTGTTTTTGAGGTAGGTCTCATTCTAACCTAGGCTGACCTAGAACTCATTCTGTAGTTCTGGGCTGGCCTTGAACTCACATTGATCCTCCTACCTCTGCCTCCCTAGTGCTGGGTTTAAAGGCGTGAGCCACCATGCCTGGCTTCCTAGTGTGTATTTTCTTATGAGGTGGTAGGAAAGCAAATTCCTGAACTCAGCACTGTCCACCTCCCCATGCATATTCACAGACACCTACATGAACCATTCAGACAGTATCAGTCTGGGGCTTCACACTGTTCCACTGACTCCCTGTTTGGACTCATATCTGAAATGTCCCCTAAGGTCTCATGGGTTTGCTCTCTTGGTCACCTGCTGGTGGCACTATTTTGGGGGATTATGGAACCTTTGGGACATGGGGGCTTTCTGGTCTACATGGGCAGCCAGAGACAGGCCTTAAAGGTTATACCTGCTTCTGGTTCCTGTCAGAGTTCTGCTTCCTAATCCAGCACAATGTGAACAAGCTGTACCTCATGTCTCTGCCCCAGCTGCTGCAACTTCCACGATGGCCTTTACCCAGAACCATGAGCCACAATCAACCCCTTAAATTACTTCCATCAGGTGTGTGTGTGGTCCCAACATTGTAAAGTAAATGGTTGAGTTTCCTAGCCAGCTGTGAGGGGAAGGAGCATGCAGGGTGCTGTGTCCTGTAAAGGAAGGCTTGGCCCTCACTCTTCATGGTCCTTGCTCCTGGCCCATGTAACGATGGAGGGTCACTGACTCTTTCTCAGGAGACATCAATTTTATCCCTCACCCTCTGTTCTCTTTGAACCAATATGATTCAGTCTTCTTGCTCCTAACAGCTGGGCTGGGGGAGGGAATGATTCCACAACCCAGATCAGAACACAATGAACTCCTGAGGCTTCTACTTTCTTTAATGGATCAAAAAATACCTGGAGTTCTGATTTGTCAAATAACAGCTCAAGAATTCATTTGAGTGGACAAGGCTTATTAGGATATGAATTTACCTTCTCCATTTTTCTTTCCAAACCACTTATTTACTCATGCAAGGAGTGGCTTATGGCTACTTTCTACTGAGACAACACAATGAGAAAAGAGATGAGAGACAGATGAGAACTAAAGCACGGAAAGAGAAGTAGAGAGCGCTTAGCTAGAGAAGACCAATTAGAAGGATAGCAAAGAGCTAACCGGGCATGGCAGAGTCAGTGGAAGCAGGATATAACGTGATTAGAGGAAGAGTTTTGGGATTTGGTTTATGAGTTCAGAGACAGCTGAGAGGTGGCAAAGATTTTGAAGTGTACAGGAGGGATGTGAAAGGTGTTTCTGGCTTATAAATTGTCTCCTTTAAAAGTTCCTCTAGGCCGGCCTTGGTGGCACACACCTTTCATCCCAGCACTCAGGAGGCAGAGGTAGGAGAATCACTGTGAGTTCGAGGCCACCCTGAGACTACGTAGTAAATTCTAGGTCAGCCTGGGCTGGAGGGAGACCCTACCTCAAAAAAAAAAAAAAGTTCCTCTAGATCTACAAGTAAAAGGTATCTTTCCTTCCTGTTTTCATTTTTTGTTTGTTTGTTTGTTTGTTTTTTAGTTTTTTTTTTTAGTTTTTTAAAATGACTTCGTGTTGCTAAACTGTGCTTCTTTATAAGCAGGAATGAAACAGACAGGCCATTGTCCCCAGAGGCTAGAGAGAAGGCTCAGTCAATAAAGCAAGTGTGAGGATCTGAATTCGGCTCCCCTACACCCATACGTGCCAGGCAAATGTGGTGGCCTGCCTGTAAACCCAGCACTCAGGAGGGAGAGACAGCATCCTAGGAGCAAGCTGGCTTGCTAGACTAGCTGAATTGTAGAGCTCTGGGTTCAAGAGAGAGACCCTATTTCAATAAGGTAGAGCGCAATCAAGGAAAAGACAGCTCCAGAATTTTGGCCTACACATGCATCCACACACATGTATGTATATCACACACATACCTACACACATAAGACTCCCAAATATTTAGAATTTGAAGTGCATAATATAGTATGGTTTTCTACAGTTTTCAAAAAAATAGAGATATTATTGTTTCATACCCCCTGACCAACTTCTCATTTTAGACTTCCTTTTTTCCTTTCCCAGGCACCCAAAGGAATACAAGAGCAGTTTTGGAATTTATGCTGTGATGTCTTTTCAATATACAAACATCTGTGAGCAATTTGCTGTTAGTTAAGAAAACACAAGGAAAGATGACAGAAAATGGTGCTGGCCTTAAGGGGCCGAAATCCCAAGGTAAAATGGACTTACAGCAAATCACTAAGACAAATGATGTTGAACTGGAGGGGTAGGTAAATCAGAGTGTCCCCACAGAGGAAGAAACTGGCTTCATTTACATGACCAGGGAAGGCAGCTTAGTTACTTCTCTTGTTGCTAAGACAAAAATATCTAACAAATGTGATTCAAGGAAGGAAAGTTTAACGTGGCTCACAGTTTGAGGGTACAGTCCATCAAGGACAGCCCAGCAGGGGGAGCATGCAGAGGCTGGTGGGCGCCCAGAAAGCGGGAAGAGATGAGTGCAGGTACCCAGCTTCTCACCTCCTTTTTCACCTTTTATTCAGCCTGGGACTCTAGCCCAGGTGATGGCATTAACACATTCAAAGCGGGTCTTCTCTCCTCAGTTACTTCTGTCAATATGCCCTTACAGAGACATGCACAGAGCTGTGTCTCCAAGGTGGTTTTAAATCCAGTCAACTTGACAAGGAAGATTAACCATCACAAAAGACTCCTAAGAAAAGCTGTCTTGAAGGATAAGGGGGACTTCCCAGTACACACAATGGAGGAAAGGACAAGTTATGCCTGGTGACAAGGAATAGCATTGTCAAGGTGCAAAGGAGAAAAGAGCAGGCTCCGTCATTAACCTTCTGGAGAAGTGGACATGGGGATGCAAGAGACAGTCAGGCTAGAATGTAGACAGGGGACACTGTGGAAGACCTTGGATGCTATGCAAAGGAGTTTAGGTTTGCATGCGATAAGCAATGGGAAGAGCAGAGAGGGAGGAGTGACAAGAGGGCAGAACTATGATCGACTCTCCATTTTCAATCCAGGAAAGCTGGGAAAGGATAGAGAAGAGACCATTGCAGTCTTGTAGGAAAACCCAAACGCTTAGGTAAGAAGACACTGGCAAGGGGAAGACAGGAGGAGCTTGGATAGAGACATAATTTGAAGGTGATAACTAAATCACAAGGAACTTTGTAAATCACATTGAGAAAGCAAGGAAATGAAATGATTATCAAGTTATTCTTTTTATAGATTTTATTTATTTATCTATTTTAGAGAAAAAGAGGCAGAGAGAGAGAGAGAGAGAGAGAGAGAGAAGAGAAAGTATAGGCATGGCAGGGCACCCTGCCACTGCAAACGAACTCTAGATGCATGCACAACTTTGTGCATCTGGCTTTAGTTGGGAAATGAGGAATTGAACTCAGGCTGTCAAGCTTTGCAAGCAGCACCTTGAACTGCTGAGCCATCTCTCCAGCCCCCTGAAGTTATTCTTTTAGTACTGTTGTGTAAAACTGATTTATATGCTTCATTACATAGAACTGAAAATATAGAAACATGAATAGATTTGGATAAGACTGATGTATATAATCGGGGGAATATAAAGCATCAGAACTCCAAGAAACATCTAGCTAGAATGCTCAGAATTACGGGAGAGACACCAGGCTAAAATGATGTCGCCAAAGGAGGGAACAACAGGTATCAGTACCTGTAAGTGGGGTCGCTGGTGAGTGTCAGTATTTTCAGACTTCTGTTTCTGTATTGATCAAATGTAAGATGGGCTCAGAACTAGCAAACGATGACATGAACTTTTCATGGTGAGATAAAATACTATAATTTCTCCTTAGAAATGAGCACTTGGTGGACTTTCTAGCAGTGTTGATTTACTGTGCTTTTGTTAGGAGCTCTAAACTGGATGAATATTTTCTCCTTGGCCCATCTGTACACTTGTACATTTTCCTCTCCCAAAAAAGAAGCTATTAGAACTACATGGAAGCAAGGAGGTCAATGACAGGAAGGGAAAGATCTTAAAATCATTTTCAGCTTTGAAGAGTTTGTTTGGCACCTCCTGGAGATGAACAGATTACCCTACTGTGAGTTTTATCACCAGCGATAAAAGAACAGATTAGAAGGCAGCAGGACAAATGACTAGTGATTTTATTGTTTGAAAAAGATTTTCCTACATAGGCTTAAATACAAGTAACTGCCCCTTTCTGATGGCAGGTGGGGGTGGGAGAGAAAGAGGTAGAGAGAAAGATGAGAGGAAGTAAATGGTAAATATCCATTTAAACCCACAGTTAATGCTAGATAGTCCATTAATCTAAAATTGACCAGATTTATTTCCATAATCCCTTCAATGGTTAATAGCATGCCTATCATTTTTAAACTCAGCATCACTTATATTCAAATTTACATTTAAACGCTTCTGGTAACTTGTAGAACCAGGGTTGCTATCTGCGGTAACTCCTGTTACATTGGATCTCTGCCCAATCCTCTTCCAATATCACAGTCCTGTTTGTACATAGTTCAAAGGTACTTGCTCAGTTTTAATCAGAAATAAGCTAGTTGACATCAGGGTCCTCTAAAAGGAAAGATTTCCAGGAAAAAAGCAAGTGAACCCTGTCCATGGAATATTCAATTAAAGCAAATGGACCAAGACTATTTTAGGACTTATCATGGAAAGTAGATTTTATACTTGCCATGATAATATGCTGTGGGCATCCAGGTGTCTTAGGAAGGCTCACTTGGTGAGTTACCCTGCCTCAGCCCCTGACTTCTAACATTTCCTGTCAAACTGCTGAATGATTAAAACAAGTGTGGATTTTTAAAGTGTGTTTAAGGATCACTTCTATTGTCTGGGAAAATTTCTAGACTCTGCTTCTGTGGAATGTTTGATTGATTGAGATAGGGCCTCACTCTGTAGCCCAGGATGACCTGGAACTCAAGGTGATCCTCCTGCCTCTATTTCCCTTGTACTGGGATTACAGATATTAGTGACCCCCAGACCTTGACATCATTGCCTGGTCTCTAGGAAAAAAGGGCTCCCTTCTCCTGACTCCTATTCGATCTGTAACTCCCAAAGCTCTTTGTTAGTGCTGGAGGAGAATGACTCACATATTGAATACATTGTTACCAAGAGCATCAGAGTTTAGCTGTGAAGGTAATGGTGTGTGTGTGGGGGGGGATGGAAAGCCAAACCATGGTCCTGACTTGGGTACTGGCTGTGCAAATCACTGCCTCTGGGCTTCAACTTCTTCTAAGAATAATACAAGCTTCTGGGTGCTGAATACTTCCTATGTTCCCAGGACTGTTACTAGCATCTAATGCACAGATTAACTAACTTCCCAGTTTTCCTCAGTAGATATATGTATAGTCAGCTCCATTTTTCAGATGGGGAAGTTGAGGCACAAAGAAGTGAAATAACTTGGCCAAGTTCATCTAGTCAGGAATGACAAGCTGAGATTCAAACTCTGGAGGACTGACTGTGTGCAGGCTCTACTTTTATCTGTAGCACCACTGTCCCATCTAAACTGAAGGGAAGGACTGGATGCCAAGAAGGTTCCCTCAGTTCTGTCAGTGTGTGATGTTTCTGTGTTGGGAATCTATAGCATTCACCACCTCACTCCACTGATGAGAATCTTCTGGAAATATGTTTTTAGTATTAGGCCTAGTGAAGGATTTGGTTTAGCTCCTATGCCCAAGAAGAATGATTTGGGGACCATCTTTTTCTAAGCTTGTGAGAAAAGTAAAATCTCAGTGATAATGAGACATGGTAGAAAGAATGTGCCAGGAAGGTTGACCACAGAGCTAATGCTATAGCAAGAAGCTGCAGGCTGCACCCCACCCCTCCCCAGGACTGAGGCAGGACGTAAATCAGAAAGAGCAATTGAGGTTGGCCTTGGATGTCAGCCAGAGCCTGGCCAGGAGGTTGTTAAGAAGCAACAGCAGTTCGGAGTAAGAAAGCAGCTTAGGTGTTGGCTGGTGAAGGGGCCCATTGAGGCAGTCTGGGAGTGAGTGGGACGTGAAGGTGGGAGACACACAGCAAAGAAGAGACTTGGAACAAAGTGCTCCAGGGGGTGAAAATCAAATTACCCTGGGGAACTCATACAGAAGCCAGGCAAAGGAAGGCCTGAAATGAAAATGAAATGAAGGGGAGAGGAAGGAAGCTAACAGCAGCTACCAAGAGAGGAGGAAGTGGGAGATGCGCTGCTTCCTTCCTGTAGACAGAGGATGATTGAAGACAAAGTAGGGTGGGGATGTGTCCCTGCACACACACACACACACACACACACACACACACACACACACACACACACACAGGCACACTCACACGACATTGCTACTGCTGGGCAACTCCTACTAAGGCTGGGCAGGGCTGGGGAGAGCTGGGGAGGGCTGGCTGGGTTGGGAGGGCTGGGGAGGGTTGGCAGGGCTGGGAGGGCTGGGCTGTGGGCGGGCGGAGCTCAGGCTCATCTGCTCACTGGAGAAGCGCTCTAGCTTGCTTGCTTGCTAGATCTCTCTTGGACCAAGCCTCGGAGCCCAGCAAGGTAACCCAAACCTTTTCTATATTGTTCCTTTTGAATTGAGGCGAGATGACCACAGCCTATGGGGTTTTCTTTTAAGTGCAGACTTCAGAGGAGAGCTAGAGCTATTGTTTCAGAATTGGGGGAAGTGATTGCGATGGGAAGGGCTTTTGAGAATGATGGTCAAATTTGTGATACATTAAAAACAATAAATCATCCACACCCTCAGTGCTGAGCTTTGGTGGCAGTGGTGGGGACACATGCTGCCTGAACCTTGGAATCCATCCATCCATGGGCTGCAGAGCTGCGGTCTGGTCCTGAGCTTTGCAGTCAGTCCCTTGCTTGGGGTGTAAGAGGTGGAAAATATTGAGGATATTCTCTTTCCTACGTATTCAACAGGGCTAGCTTCTGCTTTGCAACATAATGGCTGTGATTCGGCTTTGTGGGGGTTAAACCCTTGTGTCAGTCAGATTTTGACAACAAAGGCTGGGGTTGCCTGTGTTTACCATGAGGAACAGTCTTCCTCTCCCTTCCCTCTGGGCTCTGCTTTCAGGATCACCTCAGAGCTGCTCTGACCCTAAAGTTGCATCCAGGGACGGTAACTTACCCAGAATTAGACCCTGGTGTATGTGTGGATTTTATGTGTACACTGTTTTTATTCATCTCTAGGTTGGGGGAAATGTTAATTAGCCTCAGTCAGAGAGCAAATATAAAGTGTGTTGGATTATTTCTTTTCCTGTGTATGATGTAGACCGAAACAGAACAACCAACATAATTTTATTCTGTAATTTTCCTGAGCAATGGGTATTATTAACGAGAGTCTGGGACAGTAAGTCATTCATATTTATGAATGATATGTAAAGTGAAATATGTTGGTCTATCTAACAGACTCAACCCAAGATTGAGTTTATTTTGGCAGAATATGTAGGGGAAAAAAAAAACAAGTTTAATGCCCTAGTGTGGCATGATCTTAAAAATTAGGTGTTTTTTTCTTCAACAGAAAGTATAGTTAAGCAATAAATGAGCATTGAATAAAAAGGGTGTTTTTCATATAATAAAAGGAGATAATTTTTAAAAGGAAAGCTGGTAGTAGAGTGAAAGAATAACATGGCATATGTAAACACTCATGAATTCTTTAAATACAAGTTTTTAAACAACCAAATATACCTATTGAGAATGTATGTAGCTTCCCAGTGTTCACCCTCAGCAGCTGTAAAGAGCTGTAGGATTGGAGTTCGGGTTTTTTTCTTTCTTCTTTGTTTTGCCATCTGTATGAAACTGACTTGGCTAATCAGAATTTGTGGAGCGGTAGCACATTTCAGAGCCAGGAAGCATTCCCTGGTTCTAAAGAAACAAATGTCTATTTTCCTGAGGTTTTCATTAAAGCGAACAAAACCTCAGCATGTGGAAGAGACAAAAGTCCTGCCACTGATGACCCCCCCCCCCCCCGCCCGCAACTTCATCAGGAGGATTCATGAATCCTTCAAGCAGAAGCTCCCAGCAAATCAAGTCATGTCAGGAACCCAGTCCCACTTCCTAGTGCAGCTGAAAGGATGTCAGAAGAGTCTTCCAGGCTAGGAGACAGGGGCGAGATTTTAGAGTCCTGTGAGCAAGCTGCATGCTGTTAAATGAAGTAGGAAGTTGGGCATCTGGGCAGCATGGAGGACTGACAGGGCTTTCCTTTCTGTAAAGCTGGATCCCCAGATAATGTCAACACCCTGCTTTGTGTGGGGATGTCTAGACAATGCACATTATTCTGATGTGTGTTTCACAGAAGCGTAAGAAAATGAAACCTTAGCCAATAGGCGTAGTAGAGTCAAGAGGGCCCCCTGCTAGCTTGCTGACAGCTAAAAGATACCTATTTTCTGCACAGCACAAACATTTCCTTAATTGTTAAATTCTAGCTTGAAGCAGAATATTAGGGAGTAGCGGATCTGCAAGTAAGAGAGAGTAGCATGCTTGGGAAAAGACGAAGATGCGCCCACACTGCAAACAGAGACTGCTTTCACGTAGTCTCGCCATGTGGACTAGGGAAAGGCGTAATGCAAAAAAGCTCAGGGTATTCAATGGCTTTTGAGCGAGTCGACCAACACTGAAATTTTAATTGTTTGCCTTTTTTTGCCATATGGCCAATAGCTGAACAGAAACATGACTCCATTATTTCATAGCCAGCCCTGGGCCTCATGTGATGGGCATGTAGTGATGGGTTTGGTTGACTGTCTTTTTTAGTCTACTTCAGAAGGCAGGCTTAACTTTTAAGTCTAAAAGCTCTGTAGTCAAAGCCGAAAGCCTGTGCACAAAAGAGCACTATGAAATGAAAGGAACACGGGCTTCAGAGGCGGACCACCTGTCTTTGGATCCTACCACTGGCTCTCACTACTTGACCTGGTGTATTAATTAGTGAACCTCAGTTTCTTCACTGTAAGAAAGGAGAGTAGCACATAATCAGGATTTTGCTTTGTTTGCTTTCTGCCTTTGTGTGTGTATAAACACCTGGTACATAGAAAATACTCAAGTGCCATCGTTTCTTCCTTGGCAGCAGAAGGAAAAGTTATTACGGGCCCGCTCTTTGCTACTGCCTCCAAGGGTGGAGCCTTCTTTTTGTGAAAAAGATTCGTAACCCAAAATTTCCCATATTAATTATTTTAAGCATATAGTTCTGGGGTATTAAGTGTACTATTTTTGCCACATCCTATCCTTAGAATTCTTTCAATCTTGAACAGAAACTGTACCTACTAAACAATAGCCCCATCCCCCTCTACCCAAGCCCCTGTGTGGGAAACACCATTCCACTTTGTCTCTATGAATGTAAATAGAATCTACTGTAAATGGAATCATACAATATTTCATCACTGGCTGAGTTTATTTTGTATATTGTCTTCCTGGTTCATCCATGGTGGAACATGTTTCAGATTTCCTTCTTATTTAAGATGTATAATATTTCATTGCATGCTTATCTGTGGACCACTTCGGGGTTATTATAAATAATGCTATTATGAATGGCTATGAATATGGAACTCTGAGTAGCTAGAATTACTGGAACATAGTAATTCTAGTTAATTTTTAAGGATTCAGCATACTGTTTTCAATAGCAACTGTATCACCTTGTGTTCCCACCAGCAATGGACAATGGTTCCTGTTTGTCTACACCTTCACTAACACCTGCTAATGACTTTTTTGTTTATTTAGTTTTGATAATTACCATCCTAATGGGTGGGAAGTGCTATCTATTTGTGCTTTGGATTTGCATTTTCCTATCTCTGGCCACAGGGCTCCAAATACCCTCATCCCCTTCTTGCCAGGACAGATCTCATTTGATTGGCATCACCTACCTGATTTTCACCCTTCATTTGCTGGTTGGAGAAATGACCATTCAAGTCCTTTATGATTTTTTTTAATTTAAAAAATGGTGGGATCTTTTAACATAATGTCATTAGATGATGAGTTATATAATATTTTACTTAATCTCCTGTGTATGTTTATTTCTGTCCAAATATAATATTTCTCTAAAATTAACTTTTAAAATAAAAAGGAGACCATAAGGCACTGGGGATGTAGCTCAGTAGGTAGAGTGCTTCATGTATACAACCTGGAGTTCAGTTCCCAGTACCACATATGCTGGATGTGATTGAACATGTCTATAAAATCCAAGATCCCAGAACATAGTGGAGGTAAGAGGATCAGAAATTCAAGGTCATCCTTTGCTGCATAGAGAGTTTGAGGCCAGCCTGATTATACGAGACCTTGTCTCAAAAAATAAATATTAAAAAATAGAAAAGAAAGTGAGAGGGGGGCTGGGCATGCAGTTCATTTGACAGAGAGCTTACCTAGCATACAGGAAACCCTGGGTTTGATCCCCAGAGCCATATTAACCAGGTATGGTGGCACATGCCTGTAATCCCACAATTGGGAAGTAGAGGCAATTTCACGGTCATCTTTGGCTATATAATGAGTTTGGAGCCAGCCTGGGCTACATGAGACCCTGTCTCAGAAAGAAAATTAGGTAGTAAGAAAGTAGTGATTTTGAGAACCTCACCGTGAGTTCAAGACCACCCTGAGACTAAAGAGTGAACTCCAGGTCAGACTGGGCTAGAGCGAGACTCTACCTCGAAAAACCAACAAATAAAAAAATAAAAGTGTACTTCAATTATTTTGATCAAGAAAAAGAGGGCTATGTTTCTGTGACGAAACACGAGACTCATTTTGGTATAAAGATGCCATGGCGGAAGAGGCTACAGTTTCAGGAAAGAGTGTTTGAGATGTTATGTGGGTCTTAAAAAGCTCATCATTTAGAAGTAAGCGAATTGTGTTGAATGGGAGTCACTGTTCAGAGAACTCAAGAAGTCTTCTTTAAGCCTCTAAAAAGGAGGGGCTCAATGTCAAATTTGAGTGATAGCATGATTCTGGGGAGTGGTATCGGCGCATACTGAGTGCGAGATAAGACAGAGGGCTCCTTCTGTCTCTTCGCAAATTCTGCAAAGAGAAGAGTCTTAACAGAAAGGCTCTGAAAGACCAGACTGTCGGCCATTCCTTGCTTCCTGGCCTTCTGCTGGCCCCAGCCTGCCTGGTTGGTCGTTGGCATCAAGCGGTCCCATGATTGTCCCCCAGGCGCCCAGCCTCCGAGGTTAGAGAGAGGGCTGGAGACTGTCACTGGCATGCCAGCGGGTCCATCGCTGCTCCTCGAGAACGCTTTCCTCCTTAGCCATTCTCCCTGTCCCCTGGACATTTGCAGCGCAATCCCTTCAGCCCAAGTACCACGTCACCATTAATTCTGAGAGGTGACCTCCCTTCTTTTCTGATAGGCAGTCATTGCAGCCTTCCTCAGATCCATTTCTCATCATCTCAAAATCTCTGTCTTCATTTGTCTTGGGCCATTCAGACTGTAGTAACATCTTACCGTAGAGTGGGTAATTTATAAACATGACATTTATTTCTCACAGTTCTAGAGCCTGGGGATCCAAGGTCACACGGAGCCAACTCATGAGCTGTTGGGTAGGTGGTCTTAGATGCTGCCTTCTCAGTGTGCATTCTAGAAGTCTACTCTCAGGACCTTATCACCTCTCCAGAGGCCCCACCTCCCAGTACAACTGCACTGGGAGTCATATTCTAAGGCACAAACAGCCCAGGGCCACAGTATCTGTGGAGAGCATGGTTCGTTCTCTTTTCTTCCTTTTGTGCTTTTCCTTCAAACCAGGGGCAGCGCCTCTGTTTCCCTCCCCATTCCATTCCCTCCTATGGTCAAAGGAGCTAAATTAACAAAAATGGCATCTCTTTCTTACACAATTGGTTTCTCTTAATTGGTACTTTCCTCTTTGCTTATAAATATGCTTAGTTTGTCCATATGTACATAAAGTAACAATAAATAAAGCCTACTCCCAACAAAGCTTTCCCTTAACATGTGTGTGTGTGTGTGTGTGTGTGTGTGTGTGTGTGTGTGTGTGTGGTTTGTGGTTTGTGGTGTGTGGTGAAGTGGTGGTGTGTGTGTGCCCATTCTTATGTATATGGGCACATGTGTGTGTGCGTGTATGTGTTCATGTGCCTGTGGGGCCAGAGGTTGGAATCATGGGTCTTTCCTCACTCTTCTTTTTGTAATTTTGACACAGTCTCTCCCTCGGCGAAGGAGTCACTGACTCAACTAGACTCCCTAGTCAGCCAGGCTCACTCAGGTACCCTGTCCTCACCTTCCCAGCTTGGCTTTGCAGGCATGTGCCAGCATGTTTATGACCTCAGATAGGTGCTGGGGATCCAAACTCATGTCCTCATGCTTGTGTGACAAGTGCCTTACGCAGTGAGCCATCCCTTAAGCCCCCCCCCCCCTTTTCCTTAGAGACAGGTTCTCACCATGGAGCTCAGGCTAGCTTCAGATTCATGTGTCTCCTGTCTGGGTCTCTCACGTGCTGGGAGTACAGGCACCAGCCATCATGCTCGGCTCTCCTTGACCTGTGTAACCCTTACCGGTTCTCTAGTTCTCTTCCTAGCTTGTGAAGGCTCCCAACTTCTCCACTGACCGATAAATAAGTGTCTTCAAGACTTGGTTCTTTGGACACCTGCTTTGCCCTCTCCCTCCAGTCTTCCCTGTAACTCCAGTCACTGTGTGTGCGTGGGTCCCAACCCTGCTTCTGGAATTTGATCTCTTACCTGCATTGTAAGCCTGCACAGCATGCCTACAAGCCTCCAGCCTACCATTTAGAACTGTCACCATCACCTTCTCTGCTCCTCCAGCCAAGGTCCTCCCTGACCCCATGACCATTATTGATCAGCTCCTCTTTCAGTCCCTTAATAACAGAAACTCCCTTCCACCATTTTCCTCACCAAGCAAACCGAGTTATAGCATTGCCATTGGGAACATCACCTGACACTATTTGTTTCCATGGTGATAACAGTGTCTTCGCTCAGGCCTGTCCTCCAGCAGAACCCGTCTGTCCTTTCTGTCCCTCCCTCTCCATGGATAAGCTTTCCTGCTTCCCCTTCCATACTTACCTTCTCTGCACAGTCAGATTCCATCTGTCCTGGGGGCCCTCTCCTATGAATCCTCCCCAATAAGAAACAGTCTGCCTCCGCTGAGATCCTTTGTCCTCGAATCCCAGCACTGAGCTCATTCTAATGTACATAATAGCCTTGTGCTTGTTTCTTCTTTGGAACCATGTAGCCAGCTTTGAGGATAGCAGCCACATCTGGTTTCATCTCTGTCCCTCTCATCACACAGTGTTTATCATCCACCTATTTAATGAACTTTCGTGAATGAATCATTTTTGACATAGAGTTAAACTAGACGTAATACTTGTTCTCTAGGAGCTCACAGACTACTGGGGGAAATAGACAAATGCAGAAATAATTATAATTTAGTTCGTCAGTCTGTCCACAATTCTGAAATGAATGTCTGCAAGGTGCCACGTGTCCTTCCAGATGCCAGGGAGATGACAGGGAACAAAACAGGCCAGTTCTTTGTTTTCTTGGAACTTAAATTCTACTCTTGAGAGAGAGACTCAGTAAACACATAGGCCAGTGGCCTGTAGTTTGGTTGCCCATTAAAAATCATGAGGACTCTCTGACAAACAATGAATGTCCCAGCTTCACCCAGATTATGAAGTTAGAATCACCCAGGGTTGGAAGCTAGTGACAGAAAGAAGTCACAAATGCAAAGACTGATCAGATAACAGTGAGTGGCATCTTGATGAGAACAGAAACAGGTTGAATGAAAGAGGTTGTTTGTAACAGTGGTGGTAATGGGGACATGAGTTTTGTGGGCTATCCCCTGCAGTAGTTTGAATGCAGAGTGTCCCCCATAGCCTCGTGTGTTTGTTATTAAGCCTCACACTCAATCTACATCTGCTGGTAGCTTGAGAGATGGATCCTTGCTAGAGGAGGTGTGTCACTGGGGATAGACCTTGAAGTACTAGTTAGCTCACTGGCATGAGGCTCGCTGCTGTGGCAAGATGTGATGCCCAGACTCTGCTTTCCTGCCGTGATGGAACATCCCCTCGAGACTGTAAGCTGAAATAAATTCTTTCCTCCTGGTCCTAGTCATGAGAAGGTGACTACAACATCACGGAAGGCCTCTCTGAAGAGGTGACATGTGGGTTAAGACCTAGGTGATGCTGCGGTGTGGGGCATGTAAAGATCTGGGCTGCGAGGGGGATGTTTGACTTTTCAGCTAAAATAGGCAGACTCAATAGGCAAAACACTTGGCCACTCTGTGGGATATTTGGTCTGGGTTAGATTTTATTTAGATCAAATTGATGTGCACACTCAGGAAGACTTCATTTAATTGTATACTTCACCTGAGCTTCAATCAGCTCTACAGGGCTTGCTATCTGAAGTAAACACTGTATTATTTTACCTAACCTGACATACATAATATTAGCTCTTAGATGAGGGGGGAAAAAAGAAGAAAGCAGTATTTTCTGCTCTCAATTCTGCCTGGGGAACCAGGGCAAACCTTACAGAGCAATCATCCAAGCCCCACAGATAGAGTGAGGCGCTCACGCATGTTCAAATGAGTGAAGAGCGTCACGCTTCAGAGCTCCAGCTGAGCGCTAGGATTGGTGGAACATTCAATCTGTGCTGGGTACTCTCTATGAATTTCTGTCAACTGATTTTTAAAATAACCCTATGAAATAAGGATGCTATTTTTCAATAGGAAATTTATCTCCAGACTCAGAGGGCCGACAGCTCAGAGTCGGTTATTTAGTAACTGGCCACTGTCTTTAGCAAGCTGAGTCCTTTCTTTCCTCCCACTCTGTAGGTTGAATTACCGTCTCAGGCCCAATCTCTCTCTGTGTGGAGATGCCTGCTATGATTTCAGAATCCAAAGCAGATTCCCATAACCAGAGGCATAGGAATGGTGCTAGGTTCTTCTCATGCATCTCAGTTTGTCTGTTTGTGAGTACTGGAACCTCACTCAATAACTCAGACAGGTTTGTAACTCACTATGTAGTCCAGGATAGTCACAAACTTGTGACAATCTTCCTACCTTAGCCTCCTAAGTGCTGGGATGATAGATGTGAGCCACCATGCCTGACCCTCATGCAGTTCTTTTTAAAGTTGAAAATCAGCCAGTTGTGATCCACAAAGCACTGGGGAGGTGTGTGTGGGTTGGAGGATTTTGAATTTGAGGCTAACCTGGAGTAGATAGAAGGCCAGCCTGATATATATATATATATATATATATATATATATATATATATATATATATATATATATATATATATATATATATATATATATCCTGCTTTATAAAAAGAATATATATATATATAAACATATATATATATAAAGGATATATATATATATATATATATATATATATCCTGCTTTATAAAAAGAAAGGGGGTTGGCATGGAAAAGACTCACTGACAAAGATTAATGGCCTGAGTTTGGATCCCCAAAACCATGTGAAGGCAGAAGCCGTAGCACATGTATCTATAATCCCTGCACACCTCCTGGCAAGAGGGGCATTGGAAGCTTGCAGGCCAGTCAGCCTGGCTTACAGCAACAGTCAAGAAGAGAGACCCTGTCTCAAGTAAGGTGGAGGGTGAGGAGCTTGCCCTCTGGCCTTCATATTCTTGCTGCTACATGTGTACACCTGTGCACACACAAATGCACACACATAGACACACAGGCAGACAAATGCTCATAGACACACACTTATCCACAACAAGGGCTGCTGATGTGGCCCAGTAATGAGTGTTTGTTTGCCTGGTATGCTTGTGGCCCTGGGTTGGATGTCTAGCACTGCAAAGCGATGAAAAAAGTCATAGAAAAGCGTTCTCCCTCTAAATCCCCTCCCAACTCACCTACTTTATGAATCAGTGACTAAGCAGACAGAAGCACTGTGAATGGCCAATGGAAGAGTTTCCTCCTGAGGCCCTTGGAGCAGTTTCCATGCATTTGTCTTGGAAATTAATAACACAATACACTCTAACACATGCATGCATGCATAAACATATGTGTACACATATACAAACTTGTTTTCACTAGTGATGGGAATCTTGGGAGTAGAGAGAAAAGTCTCTGAGGGGAAAAATTACAAGGCTGAAATGGGACAAAGTAAAGAACCAACTTGTAAATAGAATATTCTGGAAGGAAACACATCAGGTTGTATAAAACACTGGTGCTTTAGACAATCAACCATGCATTTATGAAATATATATTTATATATATTGCTTCTTCATGACTGGTCATTTAAATCGATTTGATCTAAATAAAATCTACCCTGGGCTGAGTAATGAGCTCAGAGGCCAAAGACTTTGTGACTCGGTCTGACTTAAAGGAAAAGCTTGTTTTCTCTAGAGAGGCATGTGTTTTGTTGATTACAGAACCTGTGATCGAGGGATGAATGATCTCTGGAATTTCTGATTATGAGTTATTTAGATAATAGGTTTCTACTTTTCAACTGTGGAAGCAAGATGAACAGCTCCATTAGTGTGCCGTGTTCCCCGCGGCCCTTACTCTACTCTTGTATTAGATTTCAGAGGCAGCGGTAGGAAAAGGGGAGATTTCAGTGGAACTCTGTCATTACAGTGTTTTGACTGCTTGTCGCTAAGGTGTATTTCTGTGCATTTCATTCTTACAGGCTGAACGCTGATGGTAGGAGTGCCTCTGCCATAATAAGTGACTGACTGCCTCCTACTCCTATATTTGCATTTTAAACAGGAAAGTAAAGTTAATTTCTAGGCTTTGCCAACAGAGCTCTGTTTAAGAAGGGTATTTATCTGATCTGCGTAGCAGCCTAGGAAAATGTGAAAAAAAATTAAATAAGAAAGAAGTTTACACTGTCATTTTGGAGGCTTTGCGTGGAAGTGAGTTGACCCTTTTCCATTTTTTTTTTAAGTCTTCATGAATGGTGGTTGTCTTCAGGAAACATTGCTGTAAGACATGTTGCTAATGGTTTCGTTTTTTTATCCCTTTAAGGCAAAAATGTTGATACTGAATAGCTCCATATATTTTAATTAAAGAAAGAATTTCTAGGCCAAAAAAATGGTCCAATCTATCTTTTATTATAAGTCTGAAAATAATCCTAAAAGATGTAGTTGTGTAGAAAAATAATATTCTAAGGCTTAGTGTACAGCACTGCAAAATAAAGGAATTAGTCTAACGTCAGAATCATTTGGGGAAGTTATTTAAATTTTCGATGCCTTGTCACAAAATTATACAGAGAAAAAATTTTAAAGGTACAATCCTTTTAAAAATATTTGTCTTTATTTATTTATTTCTAAGAATGGGGTGGAAATGGGTGGACCAGGGCCTCTTGCCACTGATAATGAACCCCAGAAGCATGTGCCACATTGTGTTACTGGCTTTACATGAGTTCTGGGGAATCAAACCCAAGACATTAGGCTTTGCAAGCAAGTGCTTTTAGCCACTGAACCACCTCTCCAGCCCCCGAGAAAATTTTATAGCATATATAGTGTTTATTTGGCAAGGTGCCTGGATTATAGTCATCATTCTAGAAGTGTTGCTGTCATTCCTATAGTTGTTGTTTTTGCTACAAGTCTGCAGTGGTGTCTTATTTATCCAAAGACTTCCTCGCATTAACCACAGGCCCTCAGGCCTCGGAGTTTGGGGTCAACTAAGAAAGCCCATTTCTTTGTAACAGAGGTCAAATACTTAGTGAAGTGTTTGTCTTGGATTTGAACTATCTGCTTTGGAACCCATGGGATTATCTATATTTATTTTCAGTTTTTCTTCCCCAACTCATGAATAGGCTGGCACTGCACCATCTGCTTTGGTTAGGTTATGGCCATGTGCTGAGTGCTGGCCATGTATGTGAGGAATGATGGTGTGTGCCACCTGGAGGAAAAGCTAGCTGCAGGAAGGAGAATGTGAGGACCTTACTTGGCCACTGGCAAAGGTGTGAGGATAGCCAGCAATGGAAACTGCTCTGAAGCCTTGATCCGAAAGTAAAGGCAAATAAGCGAGGGCTTTCTGCTCCCTGTATGTATGTAATGAATGCTGTGTGTAAGTGAGAAGCAAGTGTGGCTGTCTTAACAGGCTGTTATCACTGTTCCATCTTGCCTGTTCTGATTGAAAGTCGCTTTGATTCCCTTCAAACTCTAAAAAAAATCTAGAAAAAAATCATCCTTGGTAATAGTATGTTCAGTGTGTACATAAATGTCTATTTTGCATGTGTGTAATGTTTAGCATACGTGAGCATCAAGGGATTTAAGATAATAAGTTTATATAAGCAATTCACAGATTAATTTCTTTAAAAAATAGATGTATTTCCATTTTACACATTGAAAGTCGGGATATGAAAATGATCAGCATATCTTTTCTTTTTCATAAAATATTTTATTATTTATTTATTTGTAAATAGAGAGATAAAGAGGGAGAGAAAAAGAGAGAGAGGAAGAGTGCACAGACCCTTGCAAACAAACTGCAAACAAGCTCCCCATGCATGTGCCACTTTGTTCATGGGTACTGGGGAATCAAACCCAGACTGTCAGGCTTTGCAAGCAAGCACATTTAACTGCTCAGCCACCTCCCCGGACCAAGCACATCTTTTCTTTAAGGGAAGCACCTGTAGTCCCAAAGTCAGAAGTGAATGGCACCAACAAGAGATCTACCCAGAATGGTGCTGTGGAATCTCAAGAGTATTCTGAAAGATGATAATTCGCAGTCAGGCCCAGGCCTCTGTGCCCAGGGCAGGAATGGTTCTCCCAAAGCCTCGTTGCCATGCTCAAGGTATAAACAACGATCCTTAGTTCATAGATGCTCTTAAACAAGATTTATTAACTGAGTAGATGAAACTTTACATTTCTTCCAAATATCTGGACTCTCCCATATTTGAATTTCAATAGAAAATGATTTTACTAAGGGCATTGCTTTAAAAGCATCTCGGTGTTGGGGTTTTACATGTAATTTTTTTTGGAACATTCTGTGACCATGTGCCCCAAGATTTAGGTTATTTTGTTTGATATTTTTAATTACAGATTTTATTTCATCTGATTATTTCATTTGAGTCCCCAAAACTACTGTATGAAATATCTTAATTATTTAAATTAGGAAGAAATTAATTATCTCCAGTGTACAAACTCAAATTAATTTCATTTAAAACCTGAGGTTTAAGTTGATTAATCTTGGAACACTGGAGGAACTAACTGGTTCTTTTCCTTTTTTTTTTTTTTTTTTTCATCCTTAAGGAAAAGTGCATGTATGATTTGACAGTTCCCTCGCCATTGTACCAGATATGCTAATAAGAGCGAGAAATTCACAAGAAAACTTTAGATGGATTTTATAAACTAGTAAGAAACCTGTGTGTCTGGGGGAACAACCTGTGAGTCATGTTCAAAAACAAACACACTCATAATCACAGTGCATGTTGTTACCATGGTAATTAGGCCCGTGGAGTTGGCTGGCTTGTGTTCCTGCAAATGGAAAAGAGGGAGAGAGACAGGGAACTCGGAGGGGAGACTGTGGGCTTCGCTTTGTCTGTTGCAGGCGTGAGTTTAGGGGTTTCTTGCATACACACTGGTCTAGTCTTCCTTCCAGGGAAGTGAAGCAACAGGATCTTATGTCTGTTATGGAAGGCAAGCTTAGCCCTATTAGGGTTGGAGATTGTGGGTCACAGGGGAGAAAAGGACCAATTGACACTCTCTAGGGAAGAAAAGGAGAAATGGTATCCTTAGCTAATATAGAATTACAGGTAAGTCTCTAAGGTCAGCCTGGTGCAATGTCATGTCTCTGTACACAGAGCTCTAATGATCTAGAAGGTGCTGAAAGCCGCTGGCAGGATGGTATTGCAGTCTTAAAGGATCCTCGGTGAATTGCCCTAATACAGATGGGGGCTGGCTTCATGAGACTATTGTTTCTCATCTGATTCATAAGTAGACTTGTATTCGCTTCTTGAGCAGACCTGCTATTCTCTCTATTTTCTGGAATGGGCTAGAAATCCTTTATCTTGAACAATCAACTTATAGCACATGCGCATGAATCACGAAAGGCCAGTGAAGTTGTTGGAGCCCTGCCAAATCTGTCATCGTTCCCATCTGTCTCGTGTAGATTGATGGACATGCTAGCCGTCTTGGGTTTGGGCTAGTGGAATTTTTGTAGGAGTCATTTATTACATTTCCATATGAAGAACAAATAAGGCTCTTGCCTAAAAGGATGAGAGCACAAAAAACGTTCTAAATTGACTTTGCTAAGGTCTGGTATATGCTCAGATGTACAATTATAAGAATTAACTTAGTCGTTGCTTGAGCCGAGTTCACAGAGGCTACAGGAAGTTAGAAGTCATTTCTTTTTAACCTAACAAGCCCTCAGTGGGTGGACTAGTAAGTTAGCTCTCTACACCCTGAGCTCATGCAGGAGACCAGGTTCCTCTGTCATTCGTTCATCATTCTCAGCATGTTTCTCTTTGCTTCTAGGTCTAAGATGACCTGTCATGAGGACTTTTGCTGTGGTCCCATTGAATTTTGTCACATGACTGCACACTTAGCAGCAAGGAAGGCTAGGAAAAGTGTCCATGATGGCATGTATGCATCTAGCTTAGAATTCTATTAGAAGCATGGAAGAAAAGGAGAGCAGATTTTGGGGCATATCTAGCAACTTCTTCCGCTTCCATCACCCTATAAAATGGGTGATATTCTGTCTACATTTTGATGTGTTTTCTTTCAGTTTCATTTCAGTTTCTTATGATTGATGCTATGAAATACCTTGTCTGTACATAATGTGTTTGTGGATATATAGAATATATGAAATGTTTTGTGGGGCTGGAGTCGTCACTCAGTGGCAGAGTTTTCGCCTAGCATGTTCAAGGCCTGCAATGAGCGTTACACAGATGTATATTTAAAATATATATTAAAATATAGAAAATGCACATTAGAAAAATATCATGTACAATATTGCCTCCTTAAGGCTCCACAGCCCCTAGTGGTTACCCAAACCTCAGAGAGTATCAAACACCACATATATTATATGTTCCTATACATTCATATATGTGGTAAAATTTAGTTTCTAAATTAGATGCAGTAAGAGATTATCAACAGTAATAATGAAATAGAACAACTAAAACAATGTACTGTCATAAAAGTTCTATGAACACAGTCTTGTTCTCTCTCAGTACATCTTCTTGTATTCTCCCTCTTCTTAGGCTGATATGACATGATACCATGCCTGAAAGAGGTGAGGTGCAGTAAATGACACAGGCCTTGTGACACAGTGTTAGGCTACCACCTAAAGATTACTCGACTGTAATACCTCCTGACAAGACCTCTCTTAATTGGCCAAGAGTCAGGTAGCATTCACAGTGTGGAGACTATGGACAAGGGAATGGTTCAGGTAGAATAAGTGTGGTTTTTTTCATACTACCCAGACTGACGCAATTTTAAACTTAGAAGTTGGGGTTAGAGAGATGGTTCAGCAGTTATGGCACTTGCCTGCAAAGCCGGACAGCCTGGGTTCCATTCCCCAGTTCCCACATAAAGCCAGATGCACAAAGGGGCACGTGCATCTGGAGTTTTTTTTGCAGCGGCTAGAAGCCCTGGTTTGCTTTTTCTCTCTGTCTGTCTCTCTTCTCTCTGATTGAAATAGATAAATAAAACAAAAATATTTAAAAATTAGGAATTATTACTTCCTGGAATTTTTCATTTTCCATGTATTAGCATTTTCAGATTGCAAGTAACCGAAACTAGGAAAGCAAATTTTGAAATAAGGGGAATTACTGAATACATATATTTATACACAGGGAAATGATTTAAGGTTTATGCTGTAGATAACATTTTGTATTTGCCTCTTTTAAGTATATCATGTACATTTCCCTCATAATTTAAATCTCTTGCAACCAGTGCACTGTGTGGAGTGTTCTTTGCCTAGGAGATTGTATTATTGATAATTGGGCTACTTCTAACACCTGGATAATAATTTTTGTCTAATTTTTTAAATCAAGGAGTAGATCCACTATGACCATGACTGAGAACATACCTGAGTCTCTTGGTGAATAGTACCAAACTGCTTTACAGAGAGGTGTGCCCGTTTGTGTATCACAGCAATGTGTGAGTTCGCCGGCCTCTGACCACCTCACTCGGACTTATCTAGCAAGTCCTACTGAGTCATTGCTGTCCCTAGGGCTCCATCTCTGAAAATAGGTTGTTTTTTTCCCCTTGGCTTGTTTTCTTTCCCTTTGCTGTCATTAATCATGAGATAATTTTTTAAATAACTTTGGAGCATTGAAAAACATATGACTGCTTATAGTTCTCTGGGAATACAGTTGAGAGTGTGGAATGTGTGCCAGTCTGGAGCAGTGTGAGATCTCTGGAGAGACCCATGATGTTCATTTGGTCCTAGGACCCGAGGAGAAGTTGACTTCTCCCCTCGCCAGACTCCTGTTACTGTGAGAAAGCACTTCGTTCTGAGTCCTAACAAAGTAGGAATGGTGAAGTGTTTCCTGAGGCTTTGGAATGCTCCAAGAGGGAGGAAGGTCCTCTGGGTAGGAACCTTCTTAGATATGAACCCCAAAGGCACTAGGCTTAATTAGGCGAACTCTGTTCAACATTCACAGGGGCATTAATGGCCAAGGGTGTGGGTACCTCTGCAGATCCTCAGTGGAAGCCTCCTGTGCTTAGGATGCTTTCATAACCACCAACCTTTTCTCATCTACCCTCTTGAAGGACAAGGCACACACAAACTGTGTATTCCAATTCTTCCTAGAACACTTGGCGCAAGGCAAAAGCGAGTATTGTTTCTGCTTTGTCCTGCCAGAAGCAAATCAAGTTAGGTCAAGAGTGAAGATTCTTCTTAAATTCATCCATGGGTACATGGCCACTCTGGTTTCCTGGGATTCCTAGATGACCTTTGTGTTTCTCTCTCTCTCTCTCTCTCTCTCTCTCTCTCTCTCTCTCTCTCTCTCTCTCTCTCTGTGTGTGTGTGTGTGTGTGTTGCAGGATAGTGAATTTGACAAAGAAACTGACTCTTATTTCATTTCTGTATGTTTCTTAAAAAGGCAAACGTTCACAAAATGTTCTAGGTTCTGAAATGTAAACCTGGGACTTCTTGTCCTGTTTTAATCCACTAATCCTGGTTAGCGACACCATCACTTGCTCACTCCACTGTTATGGATTGTGCTATTTTTCATTTTCTTAAGACATGTTTTCTTCTGTGTTTTTTTCAACAGCCAGATCTGCCATTGAGTCTCTGGCTTTGGAAATTGAAGAGGTAAGAATCCTGAAATATTTTCATCTAAGATCATCTTGAGTCTAACTAGAATTTCAAGTGGGAAAATAAAATCAATAATCCCATGGATAAGAGTATTTCAGCATATGATGTTTTAGAGAAAAATAACAATTTATAGAGTTTTTAACAATATCGTCATAATTTTGGAATTTAAAATGACATTCCCACTTTATCTTTAGTGATATCACCACTATCTTCAACAAATCTGAGCAAGACAGCTTGTAAAGTTGTTGCCTTAACAAATCATATGCCCCCAACACCAAACACGTTCCATGGGGTACGGAGACCAAGAATACATGAGCCTCAGAGTGATTAGGCAGGAGAAGATGAGTCCCAATCTTCACAGACTGGCTTTAGACATTGCAGAGACAGCAATCATAACAACAGGTGAGACTTCCTCTAGACGAAGCCTACTTAGCTTTTGAAGCTTAGTAAAGCCATTCAAATCCAGTGTCTAGTTGAAAGTTCACTGTCATCCCGAGACAGGTACATTTGTTCCATTTAAGACAGATAGTTTGCTTTAGAACATGACTTGGAATTATTATTGCATTTTAATACAACTTCATGATGAAAAATATTAAGCATATATCCAAGCAGAGATAAAAAAATAATAAACTCCCACTTCCCTGTCCCCCATGTTCAGGAATTATCAATTTATAGCCAGGAATTTTCATTTGTACTTTTAGTCACTTCTCATTCCATTTGGATAGAACTGCATAGCAACTTGACTGTGAAGGTTAGATTTCAACTGGTTATTTACATATCTGCTCTGTGGCTCAAACAAAGTGCTGATAAAGGGGCTGGGGAAATGACTCAGTGGTTAAAGGCACTTGCTTGCAAAGCCTGCCAGATTGGGTTTAATTCACTCAAGTAAGGCAGATGGGCATTCATTTTCAGTGGCAAGAGATACTGGTACACACATGCTCACACACACACACACACACACACACACACACACACACACACACACACGAGATTTTTAAATGCTGATTAAAACCTTCTCATCACCTAGCTCAGTTACTTTATTGGAACTAGTCACCCATTCATTTCTTCCTCCAGCAAATGTTTACTTGATATTTACTAGATAGCAGCTGTTCCTTAGGCCAAATGGTCTGTCTCTGCCCTCATCAATGAGGTCCTTAAATTGGGACTTTGGAGATCTTCAAATGAAAAATGAGTTATCAGTCAGAAACATGCTAATATAATTAAAAATGACACTTAAAATGTTCAACATATACCTTAATATAACATTTTATATAAAATTTCTCCCAATCCTCAGATGAACCTTTCTGTTTTCTCGTGTGTGCTTATCTAGTGATCTGCCTCCCTTCTGAAAGCTCAGAGAGAGCAGGCGTGGTTTTGAACTTGTTAACAATTCTGCCTCTAGCATGTAGCCAGCCTGTCTGGCACTTGTTATGTATTCAATAAAACTGTTGAATGAATGAACGAAAGAATGAATGCCAGATGCTGAGAACATGAACATGCACACCACACAGCCTGGCTGCAGAATTGTCAGTCACACAAGGAAGGAACCCAGAGCGGAAGGTCTTTGTGGGTACGCTGTGAGCAGAGCCTGCACAGGGGAAGAGAGGGCTGGGCTGGTGGCCAGTGACAAAGGAGTGCTTGAGCTGTAGTGTAAAATGCCTTCATCCTACAAAGGAGGGAAGACATATTCCAGGAATAAAGAATGATATAAGGAAATACACAGGCCTCAAAAGGAATGGTACATTCTGGAAACCATTAAAAATTTATAGTGGCTGAGATGTGGCCAAAAAGATGGGCCTGAGAAGTAGCTCAGGGAGCTTTGAGACATCCTGCATGCATGGACGTTATCTTCCAGATGCAGAGGCAAAAAAGGAGTGTGCAATCCAAAATTTCTTGGACAGGATAATTCTTTGAACAACAGAGTTCCATTCTTGGAAGGGAAGGAAGCCAGTCGAAGTTTCAGGTCTGAGAATAGTAGGCTGGTTCATGGAGAACTGGTGGAATTGTTGATTAAAGGGAAACATAAAGGAGAAGAATAATCTAGAATAATTCCCAGGTTCCTCTTTTGGGAGATGAGCTGGGGAGTGGTCACTTGGCTAGGAATTTAGGGAGAGAAGATGTATTTCAGATCTGAGGGGTGGTCTCATCCACAAGATTATGTCTGTCGGCTTCTTTATGCTGGGCCATAGCTCTTATCACGACTCCAGGAAGGCATCTAAAATCATGACTCTTCAGGCCCTACCCAGATCACTTGGTTCAGAATTTTTAGGAGAGAGAACTGGATGTCAGTGGCTCCCCAGGTGATTTTAAGGTACAGTCAGGGTCGAGAATCTTTTGGTCTAGAGTTTATTAGAAGAGAGTTCTCTCTCTCTCTCTCTCTCTCTCTCTCTCTCTCTCTCTCTCTCTCTCTCTCTCTCTCTGTGTGTGTGTGTTTAAGATTATGCGTAATTCATGTGTAATTTCTGCTACCCTATAATCAGATTCTTTGGATTTAAGTAACTGCTGTCTTTCAGGTAAGGGTCGAGACATGCTTAATTCTTCCAAATGTTACCAATAATGGGAGACAGTTTTGTATATATCTGAGGCTCCTGTTGTTCCCTTCATGCTGATAGGTGAACTGAAAATTTTCAGGTCGATCTAAGCAGTTTCCCAGTGAAGGCTCAGTGAGGTGACTCTTTGTTGTGCACTTTGGTCCTCTTAGCTCATAAAGGACAGTGCCATCACCCAGTCATTGTGACATCGAGGGGCACTCTAGGGAGACATTAAGAACCATTGTGCCCTGTGCCTTTGCACACAATGTAAAGAGGTGTTTATTTTAAAAAATTTATTTTCATTCTTTCCTGAATTTCCTCCATACAAAACAGTTAGTCTTGGGCATACTCAGCAGTACCTTATGTCAATAGGCTCTGAGCTGACAGACTAGAGAAAGAAACTAAACAAAGTAGACCAGTAAAAGGTACTATTGTTTTTACTGCCAGGGGAGTTTTCAGTAGTCTTGGTACTTGTCATAAATCTAGTTCTTTTTTTTTTTAAGTCTAAACAGAGGAGCATATTAAACTGGTAAGAAATAGCCCAATATGGTGGTTTGAAACCAAATCCTGCTGCAGCACCATGCAAATTGCATAGAAGCAATGGTGAAAGATGTATCAGTGTTCCGTTGCTGCTGTAACAAATCATTACAAACTTAGTGGCTTAAAATAATGTCAATTATCTCAGTTCTGTGGGCAAGACTCTACAGGGATCTCACCTGAGCTGAAAGGAGAGTATCAAGGGAGCTACATCCTTCTTTTGGAGGCTCAAGGGTAAAAATCCATTTCCTTGTCTTCTGCAGCTCTAAAGGCCCCTTCCTCTGTTTCCAATGTCAGCATTGAATTTCTGGTGTGAGTTTGTCTTGCCGTGGCATTACTTTTTAACTCTCAACTAGGAAAGTTTCCCGGATCCTAAGAACCTGTGAGATAAAACTGGACATGCCTAGGTAAACTAAGATAAACTCCTTATCATCAGGGCCTTCATTTAATTACATCTTCAGAGCCCCTTTACCCAGGTCCAGTTACACATTCACAGGTTCCAGGGATTAGGGCATGAGTGTGTTTGGGGCTATTATTCCACCTCTATAAAGGACAGAGATTATTTGTTCAAACAGGTAGAAAGGCTTCAGGACACAGAGGCAGGCTTACATAACATTTAATGATGCAGGATTAGGAAGGTTTAGTGTTCCTAGGTTAATGAAGCAGTGTTTTTCTTGGCTCCACCATTCCTATTTTATAGGTTCAGGTACTAAAGTCGTTTGGTGTTGGTAGAGTATTTGGCAATGGGGCCAGCAGACAAATTGAGGCCCAGAGGCCCTTTTCTCAGCTGGACTTTGTGGTAAAATAGGTGTGGCCCCAGAAAAGTTTGCTCCTTTTGGGGTGTCTCCAGCACTAGGGAGTTTGCCTACTGCTCACAGGTTCCAAGGTTGTTCAATAGCACCAAATGTCGTAGTCAGCCACATGCCACTGGGATGAATCTCCAAACCATGCACGATTTGGGGAGGGAATTTTATTGAACAGATCTAGGGGAAGTTAAGGAAAAAAGCTGGCCCCTTTTCACAGATCCAAGCAGAGACAGAGACAGAAGCCCAGCACCAGCACCAAGCAAGCACACTGTAACACACTGTGTTTCACAAAATGCCAGACCAGGGTTCTGGCTCTTATTTTGCATATCTATCCTTACTATTTTACATCTAAATTAGAAAGGGTCAGTCCCCAGGAGGCTAGGCCTAAGTGGCACTTCCTCCAGCCAGAGCCTGGAGACAATTAATAATTTTAATAAATCCTTAATTATGTTGGGGGACATTATTCAAACTACCACACCAAAGAAATGTGAGGTTTTTATTTTATGCTGTTATGCCTATCTGTCATATTATTCATTATTTATTAGACTTTAAAATGTGAAGATGGGGAGAATATACTATTCAAAACCTCACTGTGGTAGCATTTATTATAGCCAATGTCTAGGTGTGGTTCAATTTTCTTCGTACATTAGGTAGCTCATCCCTGCAAAGTAAGAAACTATTTCTAGCCTGGAGAATAAAATTGATAATTGGGTTATTTTTTTATTTTTTTGGTTTTTCTAGGTAGGGTCTCAGTCTAGCCCAGGCTGACCTGGAATTCACTATGTCATCTCAGAGTGGCCTTGAACTCACCGTGATCCTCCTACCTCTGCCTCCCGAGTGCTGGGATTAAAGGCCTGTGCCACCACGCCTGACATATTTTTATTTTATTTTATTTTATTTTTATTTTGGGTTATTTTTTGAAAACCATCTTTGGAGTGGAATTCAAGTTGGAGATTTTTGGTAGAGTTTTTAGTTCTTTTTTTTCAGCTATTTTTGTAGCAGGTCCCCTTCCTATCAAAATTGAAGGGTTTTCTAGGACTCAAGAGTTTCAGAACTAAAACTGGAAGGATCCTAAGCATATCATAACACTTATTCACTGAGATGTCTAACAAAGTGAAAGTGACTGTCATATTGATGAATCGTTAAAATACAAAAAAATTTAAAAGATCTGTGATCTTTAAATTTGTTTTTTTTAAACTTTCATAATTAAAATGTAAAAAAATAATGAAAACAAGCCCCAGGTTTGGGATTGAAAATGGTGATGAATCTCTCAGAAAACTGTATTCACACAGGTAGTTAACCCTCTATATTCATGGGTTCTGCACTGACAGATTCAAACAACCACAAATAGAAAATATCTTTAGGGCTGGAAAGATTGCTCACTGGTTAAGGCATTTGCCTGCAAAGTCTAAGGACCCAGGTTTGAGTCCCCAGTACCCATGCAAAGCCAAATGCACAAAATGGCACATGCATACTGGAGTTTGTTTGCAGTGGCTAGAGGCCCAAGAGAGCCCATTCTCTCTCTCTCCCATTCTCTCTCTCTCCCATTCTCTCTCTCTCCCATTCTCTCTCTCTCCCATTCTCTCTCTCTCCCATTCTCTCTCTCTCCCATTCTCTCTCTCTCTCTCTCTCTCTCTCTCTCTCTCTCTCTCTCTCTCTGTGTCTCCTTGCAGATAAGTAAATACTAAAAAACACTTTTTAAAAATGACTTTGGCACTGAACATCTAAAGGCTGTCTTTCTTGTCAATGTTTCCTAAACAGTGTAGCATAGCATTTAGTGTATTGGGTATTACAACATCTAGAGATGACGAAAAGCATAGGAGAAGACGTGCAATAGGTTATATGTAAATACTCTGCCGTAGAAAGTATTTGAGAATCCACATTCTGGTGTCCACAGGGGTCTGGGAAATAATCCTTCCTAGATACCATGGTACACAAGTCTAAAGCAACCAAACAACACCTCTAAGGACCAGCCGTGTTGGTGAAGTCACAAAAACCTATTAAGGATGTCACTGCTCTGTCAGCGCCGCAGGAAGCCAGCGCCTCCTGCAAGCCGCCTCCGCTGATGGAAGCTTTAATAACCTCTCTGCCCTGGTGACTGGCTGCAGGGCCTCCCTGCATCTTTTTCATCATGTCAGCATGGATGGAGGTTTTAACATCCAAGTTTGCCAGACAGCACAGAGCTCTCAGCTTTAATCCTGCCTTTTGTAGAGCAAACTTAGACAGTCCCTCCCCCTAAGAAACAGCTCAGACTGTTTGTGAAGAACTTAGACTCTGAAGAGTCCAGAATGCCCAAGGGGTGGGACTGCTGTAGGTAAGGAATTGAACTTAACTGGCTTTGAGAACTTGATGCTTGCTGACCCCCTTGTGGAAGAACTGGACCTGCTGAAACTCCTGCCCATCCTGCCTCACTGCTTGGCACTTGCCACCTGGTGCGAGGGCTGCTGAAGGCCTAGGGTGTCATTCTTTGCACTTCTACGGCTTTTATTTGGGACTTTGAATTCTCTAAACCATTGCGATTAAGTGAAGAAAACCAGTCATTGTACTTGAAAGAGCAATAAATTGGCTTCCTCAGAACAGGAACTTGACTTTCAGGAGGTGGTAAGATTTTAAAATTGTTTTTATTGTTATTAATGCATTTCTTAATTTTAGGCCTTCCAAAGTGTGCTATTTGGTAGAAGTGAGGAATTCTCTTTCTCTCTTCATGCCTTTCTTCCTCAAAAAAGATTCCACACGATCGATCGGGCTGAGGGGATGGCACAGGAGTGGAAAGCTGGACACTCACGCATGAATACTGAGCTGCATTCCAGCACCCGCGTTCAGAGCATGGTCACACAGTTCTGAGGGACCCACCGGTCAGACAGACAGACTGAAAATGGCAGCTCCAGGTTCAGTGAGACTCAGGTTGAAGGAAACAGTGCAGAAGAGCAACAGAGGAGGGCACTTGATGGTCTACTCTCACAGCATGTGTGTGGGTGTGGGCAACTGCACACACGTGCATACACGGTACACCCACATCACACATACACACATGCATACACAAAGACACACGCACACACATGCATACACAGTACACACACATTACACATAGATACATACACATGTACATATATACATATATACACACGTGCATACACGGTACACCCACATCACACATACACACATACACAGGTGCATACATACAGACACACACATGCATACATGGTACACACACATCACACATACACACATACATACACACATACATACACACATGAATATACACAGACACACATATGCATACATGATACACACACATTACACATATACACATGCATATACACATGCATACACACACACACACACACACACACACACACACACACACACACCACTATCAGCCAATAAGGAGTAGATCTTGGACAAAATTGTGATTTTCTCCTCAGTAACATTTCAGATTTTGCCTTTTTCCTTTCCTTTTCTTTTTTCTCCAGGTAGGGTCTCACTGTAGCCCAGGCTAACCTAGAACACACTTTGTAGTCCCAAACTGGCCTTGAGCTCACAGAAATCCTCCTCCCTTTGTCTCCTGAGTGCTGGGATTAAAGGAATGGGCTGCCATGCCTAGCATGGATTTCTTCCACCTCTCTCTCTCTCTCTCTCTCTCTCTCTCTCTCTCTCTCTCTCTCTCTCTCTCTTTCCTTCTTATTTCTGTTTTGAGTCAGTGTCTCACTATGCAGCCTACCTCAGTCTCCCCAGTGCTGGGATTGCAGATGTATACCTTGCCCTGAAATCTGAGTTTTAGTGAACATAGTTTGTTTTGTTTGGGGAGGGGTTGCTGGAGAGATGCTAAGTGGTTAAGGCACTTGCTTACAAAGCCTAGTACCCCAGGTTCAATTCTCCAGTACCCATGTAAGGCCACTTACACAGAGTAGTTCAGGGCTAGAGACTCTGGTGCACCCATTCTCTCTCTCTCTCTCTCTCTCTCTCTCTCTCTCTCTCTCTCTGTCTCTCTGTATGTCTCTGTTTGCAAAAAATAAAAATAAAAAAAGAATACTTTTGGGACTCTGAGTATAGCTCAGTGTTCAAGGGATTGCACAAGTGACTCTGGTTTTAATTTCTGGCCATAGGGACGAACAAAAGAGCTCTCATCTCAGTTCAAACCTCACTAATATTTGTGAATCAAGTTCTACAAGAAATTGAAGCTGGCCAAATCCTTTAAATTTTAGAGGAAATCTAAATAAAAGATCAGGGGCTGGAAAGATGACTCAGTGTATAAAGCGCTTTCCCACAAGCATGAGGACTGAAGTTCAGGTTCCCAGCACCCACATAAATGCCAGGTGGGTGTGGTGGCCCACCTGGAATCCCAGTCCTCAGGAGAAAAACAGACAGAGAGGATGCCTGGAGCAAGCTGGTGAGCTACAGTAGCCTAGTAGATAAGTTCTAGGTTCAAGGGCAAGAGCTTGCCTCAGTAAATAAAGTGGAGAGCGATTGAGGATGTCACGTGACATCAAATTCTGGCCTCCACACTCAGGCACACACATGCCCACTCATGTTAGCATTTGTGCACACATCCACACACATGTGTACACACATGCATGCAAATATACATTCCTCACCCAAATACACACAAAACACAAACGAATGAATATATAAATAAAATGAAAAAGACTATTGCTCTGGGAATAGGATTTCCTGCTGGCGTGATGGAAATGCCTTGAAACTAGATAGAGGTGATATTTACAATGAAAGGTGATGTTAACAAAGCTCTGTGAAGGTACTAAGTGGCATTAAACTGTTTACCTTAAAATGCTTGATTTTATGTTAGGCTGTGCAAACATGAGGGCCTGAGACCGCCTGAGTTAGGTTCTATGTAAACAGCTGGGTATGGCCATGAACATCTGTAACCCCAGTCCTGAGGGTGGGATGGACACCTGAGAACTGAGCAGAGAATTACTGGGTCAGAGAGGTGGGCTGGACATGGGGGACCACAGCTCTGAGTTGAGTGGGAGATGGCTTTTGTGCACATGCACACATGGTGGACATACCTGTACTCTCTCTCTCTCTCTCTCTCTCTCTCTCTCTCTCTCTCTCTCTCTCTCTCTCTCTCTCTCTCTCTCTCTCCCTCCCTCCCTCCCTCTCTGTTGAGTTAATTAAACTTCAAGAGGGAAATAAAGCTGCTTCTTCCTACTTTCAAATTCTGAAAAAGGGGGTTGAGGAAATGGCTTAGTGAATAAAGGCATTTACTTGCGAAGCCTGTTGGCCTAGGTTGAATTCTCTGCTTACCCACGTAAAGCTGGATGGGCATTCATTTGCATGCTACAGAGGTGGTATATCTCCCAGTGAGCACTTGGTCAGGGAGGCCCCCAAGGTCCTCAGGATAACACAGGTGATTTTCAAGGCTCTTGGTTGCTCACCCATACTGCATGGTAACAATCTATTGCTGAAGATAACACATGCTTTAGTTAGAAGACACTAAATAATCAAACTTGACATAATTTGGAACCTCCTCCCCACTTGCACACCTCCCATGACACTCACACACAAATACATTGTAAAAATTCCAAAACCAAAAAGATGGGGGGAAAATTCTGGGAAAACTCTGCATCCATTGTAATAGTTCTAGACCTAAATTGCTCTATTCTGTTCCATTTCTGGGAGAAAACATTTGGACTTAGAGTATCTGCGACATAGAACTAAATGAGCTAACTGTGAAAGAAGACTATCTATGAGTCAAGATACTCGTGGTTTATTCTTAAGTGTAGTTCTTGTTTCTAGGTTATCAATTGGCCTGTTCTTGGCAAAGTCTATCACAACAAAAATGTTGTTTAACAATTTAAAACATTTGGGTTTTTTCCCACCTTTCATAGGACAGAAGTTGCATTCACTATATTGGAAAGATTTTAATAGTCTATAGTAGCAGACTGTAATTGGAAATGATAAAACGGAAGTTCAGATGGGACAATTTTAATGAAATGTGAGCCAGGTAACGAAATTCATATATAGAAATATCTTTTATTAAATTGTCTCCTTAGACATCCCAAGGGCCATTAACTGGTGGGGACTTATTTCAAAGGATGACTGCATAGAGGTTCCCAAGCAAACCTAGGTTTAATTATGAAACTTTGGGGCTTTAAATTTCTTCCAGATTTAGATATAACCTTTTTAACCTTTCTACAGAGATGTAACTTGGCAACCAGTATGGCGTTCAGTCAGTGCACAGCATCCAAAGCATGTAGCTCTTGCATCATTTTTTAAAAATACTGTTTAAAAATCTCTCTTTTAGCTTTGGCATATGCTGACATGTAACCTTTATTTTTCTTTGAAAATATCACACACACACCCCAGCTGTAACATGGTATGGTTCCTAGAAGCTCAGCATCGTCTGATTCGAATAAGGCTGTGTGCGAGAGAGAGAGAGAGAGAGAGAGAGAGAGAGAGAGAGAGAGAGAGAGAGAGAGAGAGAGAGAGAGAGAGAACACAGGGTGTGGTTGACAGTAGCCACATGCACTGTGTTTTATAATTGGGGTTAAGAAGGTAGGTGTCACTTTAATATGGGAGTGTGTAAGAGTTTAAAAGCATAGCCTCAGCAGGTGAAAATGAACATTTCTCACAGCATGATTAATGGAAAAAGTGTACATTTGTAGAGAAGAAAAGTAGCTTTTATTATAATGAACTTGGTTTTACTTTACTGGATATGTGGTAACTAGAAATATCTATTTTTATCAATAAGCACAAAATTATTAGAAGCACTTTAAACATTGTATGTCTCAACATTTTGTACTGTGTTCCTCTAGTGATCACCATGACTTAAAATGTTTGAATTTACATCATTAAGGGATATATATACAAAAGTGGCTTTTTTTAGTACTTCAGATGGACATAAATAAAAAACAAAAGTTTTTCCCCCACCAACTTCTATAAGCCTACTGTCCAGATTAACCAAAGTCCATAGATTTTTATGCATGTTCCAGAAATTTCCCATCTCCTGGTTAATCTGTAGAGAGAAGGTGAATATGTTATATGTCACAGCCCCATCTGTTCATAAGCTTACAAGCTAAAGTCTTTAATTTTGAAATGCTATGTGATACTTCTTTTTGAAAGGTGGCTTTCAAAACGAAAAGAATAAAAAATGTCAGGTCCAAAATGACGTTGACAGGGAGTGCCGACCGTGTGAGGGCTGACAACTGGAGAAGGTTAATGTGTAATTTAAGCTTCCATAACATTTATGGATGAAAACAGGAACAGCCTTTAATGTCGTGGTGATGTTCACATCATCTGGAGTCCACGATCTCTCTGCATCCTCTGGGTGAGTCTGGGAGACAGAAACTATTTATTTGACAGAGGAGGAAGCTGTGGTTCCCAGAGACCAAGTCACTTGCACAAGTTCAGTAGGTCACACAGCTGATCAGAGCAGGATGAGAGCTAGAAGCCAAGTTTTCTCTGAGTTTCAGTCTTGAACCAGATCTCCTTGGTAACTGTAGGCTGAGGAGCTTAGCAACTTGAGAGGGGGACTGACTGTCCCTTGCCAAGTTATTGTGAAGCAGGGACCTTGGTTGGCTAGCTCCTCCCAGCTTCCTGGGCGGCTGCTCTGTTCTGTGTGGGTAATTCTGGGCACAGGGTGGGAACCTGACCGGAGCTGATCAAGCTGTATTCCATCTCCAGGCCACAGTGGTCATTTCAAAGAGCAGGCATGTGAGCAGCAGGGCCAGAGGTTCTTCCTCTGGATTTTCCAAAGTTAAGGGAGAATAGGCCCCGTCTTTTCTGGTCTCAAGGCAGTAGGAATCACTCCCCACCATGTCTCAGTCTACTGAGACAATGAAGTCTAATGCGCAGAGGGCCGGAAGAGGGTGAGGAGGGAGGAAGAAAAGGAAGAAGGGAGGGAGGGAGAGAAAGGAGTAGAAAAGGTAGAAAAAAAGGTAAGAGGGAGGGAGAACGTGCAAGCAGGAGTGAGCTCCAGCACACCTGGAAACAACTGCAATCCAAGAATTCAGTCGTGAGCCAATTTGCTTCCATTGTTTGCCTAGGCTAATTCTAGTTGTTACTAAGAGTCCCAAACCGATACGTCCAGGCTTTAGTTTCCTGATCTGGAATAGGGTTAGAATTGTTCTCACTGTATCTGCACTGTTGTAAGCATCAGCTGAGACGATGACTAAGAAAGCACTTTGTAAATTGTAAGATGTGGACACACGCACGGTGGTGTTATTCATTGATACATTACGTTGAGTTAGGAAGAGTATGAAATTAACACTCATTTGCAAAATAAGAAATGAGAGCTTTATGAGAGCCATCTGGTTGTAAGGAAGCTGCCAATGTTCCCCAGTTTTTCTTCTAATTTCTGCTTTTGGATATTTTTAAGTTCTATAGACGCCCATAAAGAATACAGGGACAGATCTTAACCTTGTCAGCTTTGGTTAGTTCAGTGGGTTTCTCTTTTCTACCTTGTCCTGCTCTCTCTCTCTCTCTCTCTCTCTCTCTCTCTCTCACACACACACACACACACACACACACACACACACACACACCAAACAGAGTATCTTATTAATATTTCAATGTTTCCATTAAAAGCACTCTATAGATTCAAAATAAGTCTAATATTTTGGTCAAAGAAAGGTCATAAAATTTAAAGTAGCTATCCCAGTCAGACCTATTCCTATACCATTTTGGAATGATATAGTTGAGATGATCCTGGGGGGAACATGGTTGTTATTTGGGGCTTATATAGCATTAAGATTCATCTTTTCCTTAAAAGATACATCTTTGCTATATATCCTACCATCAAAATCTACTTGAGATTCTAATTTAGTCATGACACAAGAATCATTTCACATTTATAGCATTTTTCACTATATATAATAATACCTTTCAATGAGGGAAAACAGATGGTACCTCTGTGAAATATTAGATTTACCATTTAGGCAGTTTTTATTGTAGCAAATATCTCTTGCTTCATATTTGACAATTTGAGTCCCCTCCAAAAATCATTTAAAACCTCAATCTAAGTAGAATACCATTTGCAAAAAGGTTGAAGCTACTATGGAAACATGATTTATGAGTGTGAAGAAACATAATCTGTCTGTCAACCTGAAAATGTTGTACATTTCTCACATTTGAAAACCTGTGAAATGTACCCATCACCTTCACTGTTGTCATAAGACTCTGTGAAGACGTCGTCACCTTACACTGTGTGTTGGCATGAGGTTCAGTCACTGCTGTTGGACATTCCAGTCCACAACTTCACCTAGCAGAAGTTTCAACGTGCCTGGTGTTGACACGTTGGATGTCAGTGCTTTCATATAAACTGAGGACTTAGAATAAGTTCATATTCTGAATAAGATACAGTCTGGGCCCTCCAGCCTCAGAAAATATTAGCTGTATTAGAAGCATTTGGCATCCTCAAATTAGTTTATTTTAGAGAGTTCAATACAGAGAATGTTTTCAAAGATGTGGGCGGAGCCTCGGGAAAGGAACCGTTCTCCAGGACTGTTGCACCTGCTGCTGACCTGAAGCAATGAGGGAAATGAGAGAGCCTTCTGAGCGGAGCTGTGACCTCCAGGAAAGGGGAACAGCCAGATTGTGACAGCCCACAAATAGCCATTGAGTCTCCTCTCAGCCTCTGATCTGTTCATGCTTCCCACTGACCAGACCCCTTGGAAGGCAAAGTGCCATCCAGCCTGTACTAGTTTCTTGGGACAGAGAGACAGGTAGAACAGGACATAGAATGGGTTTTAAAGGGCCAGTTAAAACTTCCCAGCCCACATCATTATATTTCTCTCTGAAAATATGTATCTTACCCCCCCTTTTTTGTTATTTTGAGGCAGGGTCACACTCTAGCCCATGCTGACCTGGAACTCACTCTCTAACCCAGGCTAGTCTCAAACTCACAGGGATCCCCCTACCTCAACATCACTAGTGCTAGTATTAAAGGCGTGAGCCACCATGCCTCGCTTAACCCTTAAATATTGTTTTGGTCAACTTTCACATTTTTATTACCTTTACTTACTCAGTATCATAGCCCTCCTTCAAATGAACACAAACACAATGGGAGCATTTGAACAGAGTTTAGCTGTGCAGTGAACAGCGATTTGGAGAAGGTCACAGAATCAGAAGACCACCCTCATGTTCCAGAGACATGGGATAGCAACCTCAATTTATGATTCACATTTGCCACATAAAATAGCTGGGCACCACCGAGCAGTTCTAGCTGCCCACATTCATTTTCCCATAGCCAAAGGAATAGCTGTTATTCAAAGAAGTTTGATGCCCAGCTATGAGTTCAGTGGCCGGTCTTTGGTTTTCTCTAGCTAGCTTTTTAATCTCAAGTTAATTATTGTTTAAATCCTTTGACCCAGGAGCCAGATTACTTGCCTTGATCTATCTTGATTAACCACTCTGATCCACTGAAAATAAAAAAAAAACTGATTTGGATAACTCCTCATAATTAGAGAAATATTATTTGTGGCTGTGGAAAATGGTAGTTTTTTTAAAAAAGCAACTGTGTACTATTCACCCTAATGTGTAAACTTCTGTGTACCAAAAAATTTCCTGATGTAGCAATGCTGCGCAGAGATGAGTGTGGAACAGCAACAATGAGAGATGGTGTGGTGAAGAGAGAAAAGAAAGGTCTTTGGTGCACAGAGTAAGAGATGGCAGCTTGATACTGACTATGATCCTTGGCAGGTTGCTGACCTCTCCCTCAGCTCTCCCAATGCGTGCAATAAGAATTTGACTTACTGAAAAATTAATTTATACTATATGTATGTACAAAATAAAGGCAATACTTTCTATCTAGTAGTCATGTAAATTATTGGGGAATTATATATGCCTGTATAATTTATAGATCAGAAGTGCACATATTTAATGTATATAAATTTATGAGTGAAACACGGTGTGAAAGTACATACTTTTAACCCAGTAGCTGGGAGGCTGAGACAAGAGGCCCTCAAATTATAGGCCATCCTGAGCAGCAACAGATGACCCAGGTATCCCCCACAAACAAATGAATGTGTTCTCAATGATCGCTCCTCAGCTGATGGCAGTTTGGGAATTACAACCTTGACCTCAATGGAGCTGTGTTGTTGGGGGCAGGCTTTTGGGGTTATAAGTCAGCTTCCCCTTGCCAGTATTTGGCACACCTTCCTGCGGCTGTTTCCAGTGCTGTGGCGGAGGTGATGTCCACCCGTCTGCCCGTGCCATCATCTCCCTTGCCAGGATGGAGTCTCCCCTCGAGTCCGTAAGCCTAATAAACCCATTCCTCCACAAGCCGCTTTTGCTTGGGTTCTTTCTGCGCAGCAACTAGGAAGCTGACCACAACACCCTAGCTGGCACTTTCCTCCTCCTCCTCCTTCAGGAATGAGCAAGGATCAGGTATAAACACAGCTACAACAGTTATTGTATTTCCCATCTTTGGTTTAGTTTAAATTCAAAGCTGGGATATAGTTGCTTCAGCATTCTCAGCTTGTGTTCCTTACCAAGCCGGAGAAAATTACACAGAGACCATCCATCAACTGATAAATGGCTTAAAAATTGTGGTATGGTTGTTCCTCCATGGAAAGGAATGAGGTAAAGATACATACTACAACATGGATGAACTCTGAGAATATTATGCTAAGTGAAAGAAACCAGACACAATAGGCTGCATACCAAGGGTTTTATTTGAGCCCATAGTAGGCAAACTCATAGAAACAAAAGTAGATAGTGATTTCAGGAGCACTGAGAGGGAGGAGAAAATAGATTCTTTCTGTTGTGATAAAAATGTCTAGGAGTACAGGTAATTGATGCATAGCTATTAATATACCAAGAGACTCATATAGGCATTACATTGTATCCCAATGAAGATTTTTAAAAAATTAACAACTTTAATTAGGAAAAAATATTCAAGCATAGCAATGAATTTAATTCTATTTTCTCATTTTCTAAAAGAAAAATATAAAGCTGTGTACCTCGTTGGTTGTGCTGCACCTGCAACCCCCAGGTTGTGAGTACATGCAGAACATTCCAGCAATGGCTAGTAAAATATAACATCTACAAACAAGTTACATTTGCTGGTAGATGATAGTTCAGCATCATGTTGTTTGTGTTTACTTGAGATGATAAAGAACTTGTAGATACTTTGACTTTTTTATTTATTTATTTGGTATTTTCATTTCCTTTTAAAAATAGCACACATTTGATTGTCCAATCACCCTTCCCCCTAACCTCACTCAGTTAACTAGATACAAGATATCCTGTCCACACAGCATCTTAGCTCAATCAGATTACTTAGTAAATACTTAACAGAGTAGATTGAACACAGTGAGTAAAGCTTTCTGTTGGGTCTGTGGCTCTCTGGCATGTTTCTAAGTCTTACTCTAGAAAACTGTATAGTAAGCCTCTATAGCATGAACCATTCCTGGGAGGTGACCAGGCAGGGGCTGGAGTTACTTTGTCACCCTGAGTAGACATAGGTGTGAGAAATGGTCTGTCTTCATTTGCATTCCTTTCAATTTGATTCTTTCGAGGTTGAGCAGATTTCCATATGTTTTCATTGATCTTTTGCATTTCCTTTTCTCTGAGTTGCCATTTCAGATTATTTGCCTATGTTTCTTCAAGGTTTTTTTTATATACAGTTTCTTGACTCAAAAATAATAGGAGTAAACTTCCCTGAAGTTTAGCTCCTTTCAAACATCTGGGCATAGGAAGTTTTGTTTAGGTTTTGTTTTCTTTTTAAATATTTTATTTATTCATTTTCAAGCAGAGAGAGAGAGAGAGAGAGAGAGAGAGAGAGAGAGAGAGAATACACCAGGGCGACCACCTTGTGGGTCTGGCTTATGTGGGTTCTGGGGAATTGAACCCGGGGCCTTAGGCACTGGAGGCAAGTGCCTTAGCCGCTGAGCCATCTCTCCAGCCCTAGGTTTTGTTTTCTAAGGAACCCAGGCCATAAAGGTTGCTGTCACTTGACACCATACAAAATTAAGAAATATGTTATTTTTTAATAAGCATGCATATATTGACTTCACTGTTTTACAATAATAAAGGAGGTCAAAGTTCCTAACTTAAAGTCATGTTAACTTTTATCACAAAAAGCTTTGAAACTGGTGTTGATCATCCAACTGAAAGCTTTTTAGTTTCTAAAAGCCCTAGGGATATACTTTGTGTGTGTAGCAAGGATGCTATGCGTAGCTGCAGTATACACCTTCTAGAAATTACCAACAGCCAACAACAAAGCAAATTCATTAGCTGATGATTATACACTAAGATGAAAACTACCTTGCAATACAGTCTTTCTGTCTTTTACATTTTGATATAACAAGAAACAAAATTGTCAGTAAACATCAAAAGTAGTCTATTTTTATATAAAACTAATAAAATACATTAAGTATAAAAACACAAGAGTAAATCATTTAGATAATGGTTTTTGTGCTCTCTTGTCTTATTGTAAGGGCTTATGGCAGAAAAGTCAACCTGAAAAGAAATGAAAAATCACTTATATTACTTGTCTTGCAAACGTAAACCCTTTTAGTCGTGTGTGTCGTAAAAGCATGTAACGGGATTTATGTGATGCCCTTAGGTAGTTCTTGCTCACTGGCCATTTAGATTGTGTGGCTTTAACCTGAATCCTTGTCATGACACGTTAGGATATGAATGTGTGACACACGTACTCAAGGGAGGCAGCAGACAACATGCCTCCTGTTATGCCAATAAAAACAGATAAGAAGCTTGGTGTCTATCTACCAGCTGGCCCTCAGTTTCCAGAGTCATTAATGCCCTTGATTTGCTGTGAGCACAGAGTTTTCAAAACCAGCAGCAAACTGTGATACAGATGTCTAGATCACCAGGCCCCATATCCTCTCATTCCTATGCTGTGCTTTGTTTTTCTGTGTTTGAGGACATTTTCGAGAGCCTCTGTGGGTTGGTCATCCAGCATGTATACAGGAGGCTGGAAGTGCCAGGGAACTAACATCCCTAAATACCCTATACCCTATGTGCCACAATTAATAACTCTTAGGAGCTATTATTAAGTACCCAGATTTCTTATTCCTTTATGGTCTGATTCTAAAATGCAGAGGTTTTCCCTTATACCAGTGTTGCTCAAAATCTGCTCTGCTGCCTGGTGGACAATCCTTGTTGTCTGCTCTGGAGACCATTATTCCTTTGGCTAGATGGCCCAAAATCGTGCCCTCTTGGTGTCATTTCTGTTCTCCATCCTCCCATCATTACACATTTTCCCCCATCATGTGTGTGTCTTCAGGTTCACAAATGTCCCCACGTGTGTGTATCCTTTTAGCAGACATTTCAAATTGAAACATAACTGTCTTTCAAGGAGCTTTCCACTTTCAATTGGTAACTTACATAAAGTGTCTAACCTAGGGTCATAATGTGTCACACGCAATACCAGGTGTTCTGTTGATATTTTCTTCTTTCCCCTTGTTCAAATAGTATGGATGACGATATCTAATGTGGTGGTTTGATTCAGGTGTCCCCATAGCCTTAAGGTCCCCAGCTGGTAGCAAATTGGAAATTGGAGCCTCTTGGAGGCAGTGTAATGTTGGGGGAGGGCTTATAGGTATAGCCAGCTTCCCCTTGCCAGTGTTTGGTACACTTTCCTGCTGCTGTTGTCCACCTGATGTTGGCCAGGAGGTGATGCCCACCCTCTGCTCATGCCATCATTTTCCCTGCCTTCATGGAGCTTCTCCTCAAGTCTGTTAGCCAAAATGAACCCATTATTTCCACACACACAAAAATAACAGGAGTAAGTATTTGAGCCAATAAAAAAGTAAGTTGTAAAAAGCCAGCAATTTATGTTATAAAATATTTATAGAATTCATCAAGTCATGGGCTTTTAACATTTTCAAACTTCAGTGAGGAAGAAAACCTAAAACATCTGGAAAAAAAAAAAAAAACAGGCGCAGATGACATTCCAAAAGCTGAAATCAGATATAGTTACCATTGAGACATGAACTCCCCAAGGAAATGAAATAACATCTCCAACTGTAGTTATGGGGAAAAATTGTGCAGGCAAGCATTTAAAAAAAGCTAAAGAAGGATCTTCACATCTTCCACCAACCCGAAATAGTCATTTACCTTACACTTCAATTTCCAAACAGGAAATTCCCCTCATGGTAGGCTTTTGGTCAAGTGCCGCTCTCAGAAACAGGACTCTGATCCACTCAAGGTCTAACTGGGATTTCTAGACCAGAATAGAACCAACTTGGCCAAGAGAAATATTGTCCCATTCAATTTCCCTTGCTTCCTCGTCCTCATTTCATAAAAGGGAAAGACACAAGTCACATGAAACAAAGCCTAAAAAGATCACTCATTAAAGAGAGAAACAGAGAGAATTGTTAAAATAACAGCCCAGTTGGAACAAACAAGACAGTCACAAAGGACCAGGAAAAGTGCTTTGTCTGAATTAAAAATAACTAAAAATGGTAGGATGTGCATTGACTGCAAACGTGCATTCGCTACAGAAGCTCAGCCCTCCGAAGCTGCAGCCTCCCAGATCAGGGTGCCTGTGATCTCAGAGAACTGCCTACTGTCCTCTTTGACAGTCCACCAAAGCTCTCAGCCATTGTCTGTTGTCCCCTCACTGCTTGTCATGGTTTGATCCAGGTGTCCCCCAAAAACAAATGAATGTGTGCTGATAGATCGATCCTCAGCTGATGGCAATTCGGGAATTAGAACCTCATTAGAGCTGTGTTGTTGGGGGCAGGTTTATGGGGGTTATAAGCCAGCTTCCCCTTGCCAGTATTTGGCACACCTTCCTGCCGCTGTTTGCAGTGCTGTGGCAGAGGTGATGTCCAGCCCTCTGCTCATGCCATCGTTTTCCCTGCCAGAATGGAGTCTCCCCTCGAGTCCGTAAGCCAAATAAACCCATTCCTCTACAAGCCACTTTTGCTCGGGTTCTTTCTGC
>PVHP010009673.1:0-49811 GCA_004024765.1 Zapus hudsonius
AAAAAAATAAGCAATGACAATTGCCCGGCATGGGGGCACATGTCTAATCCCAGTACTTCAGAGGCTGTAATAGGAGGATTGCCATGAGTTTAAGGCCAGCCTGGGCTACAGAGTAAATTCCATTGATCAGCTTGGGCTAAAGTGAGACCCTCCCTCAAAAATTAGCATATTATTAAAAAGCTAAAACAAAACAAAACAAAAAGTCATATTAATTTCTTTCTGTTCCCCTCCCTGTGACACTATACCTAACAGTTACAACCTGGAAGGTTGAGGCGACTACAAGTTCGAGATGTCCAGGTAGCCTGGGAAGAGGCAGGACCCAATCCAGTTCCCCTGCCGCATGCTGAATCAGCTTGCTGTTTCGAGCTGCCTGGGCACAAAAGCAAAAAAAGAAAAACATGATTAGTTACATAGCTTTCAAGATCTTGCGGGGCGAACCTTAGGAGAAAAAATGCTCCTGTGTCTTTGTCTTTAGGTCTTCATGTCTCGCCATGGGCCCAAGGACAGCCTGAGAGCTGCAGGGACTTTGAATATAAATCCCCCCATAGGCTCATGTGTGTGGATACTAGGTACCCAGCTGACAGTACAGTTTCGGATGGTTGTGGACCTCTAGGAAGCGGAGCCTTTCTGGAGGAAGTAGGTCACTAGAGCCTTGAGATATTGTAGCCCCATTTCCTGTTCCCTCTCTGCTTCCTGACTGCTGATACCATGGGACTAGCCTCCTCACACTCTCACCCCAAGATGAACTTCTCAAGTTGCAAGACGAATGAACCTCTCTCCTTCCTTAAGTTGCTTCTGGTTAGGAATTTGGTTACAGCAACTTTAAAAGCTATCTCGGGGCTTTCTCTGGAGCTCCTCATGGGAATCCTGTGACGCTCCTGTCCTTGGAGCAGTTCCAAGTTGGGAGCCTCAGAGGATGGAATCTGCATGGCCTCTGGGCCCTCCTCATTTCCTCTTGTCCACACTTCTTTGGTGATGGGAGTTGCCAGATGACTTGAGTCAATGCAGAGCTTAACATGTAGTCCAGGTCTGGGTAACTGGCTGGTTGCCCTGGAAACTTCACAGCATCTTAAAAGCCTCTTGTGGTAGTTTGAATAATGTCCCCCAATAGATTTCAAAATTTATTATAATTGTAAATTGTCTCTAGCCAGTTTTGGCTGGAGGAGGTATGTCACCTTGGCCAGATCCTAGGGTTCAGCCTTTAAGTGTTTCTGGGGTGGGTCTGGAATTCTAGCTATACATATGCAAAAAGCAGTCTGAGCTCAAGCCTGGAGTTCCTCTTGTTTGCTAATTTGGAGTGTGCTTGCTTGCTTGAGGTGCTGGTGGTGGGTTTTTCTGTCTCTGCTTGGATCTGTGAAAGGGGGCCAGCCTTTTTTCCTTAACTTTCTCTGGGTCTGTTACTTCAATAAATTCTTTCCTCCCCAAAATTGTGCCTGGTTTGTAGATTCATCCCAGTGATATGTGGCTGACTACGACACCTCTCCTCTCTCTGACTCCTCCCTGGGCACCTTCCTTCCTCTCCCAGTTATCCTCTTCACACTCTCCTGGGATTATCCACATAGCTACACGTAGAAGACCGGTTTTATCTGTGAACTGGGATTAGGTTGCTGGCAAGTGACAGAAACTCCAGAACAGTGTCTTCAACAAAAAAGAAGTATATTCCCTTGTCATGTGCACGTCTGGTGGACAGTCCAGGATTGGTGCTGCGTTCTGTAGGCCAGGGAACTATGTTGCTTCTCACTAGTTGCTGTGCCTTGTATGGTTAACTACATAGTGCCAGATGGTGGCTTGAGCTACAACCCTCATATCTGCATTCTAGCCAGCAGAAAAGATAAAAGGGAAGAAAAAACAGCAAGCCTCCTTCTCTTAACACTTCCTTGAGGGGCACGGAACACTTTTCCTCATTGGTACAAGCCCCATCACATGACTACACAGAGCTGGGAGAGGCTTATGAAACTGGCTGAAATTTACAGGATCTTTTACTGAGAAAGAGATGAAGAACACACTGGGAAGCAACCAGTCAGCAACAGAATTCTTCAACAAGATGTTGGAAAGAAGGAATTCAGTGAAGGGAGAGGTCAGAAGGGGAGAAAGGGAGGTGGTGGGAGGGGATGCAGATCATGGTATATTGTTTATATGGATGAAAGCTGTCAATAAAAAGTTTAAAATGCTTAGAATGACTCCTAAAATAGCTGAGGATGCTGGTCCTTATAATCCTGGGACTGTATTTCCAGAACAAGCACTAAAGTTCCAGGCACTAAAGGAGACAGATATGAGGATTCACTGCAGAGCTCAGCCATAGACTGCTTGCCTAGCATATTAGATCCTCAGTACCAAAATCAACAATACTAATAAAGAAGTGGCTCCAGCATTAAAACAGATGGAAACAACAAAATATCATAGATAAATTGTGGCGTTTTTATAATGCAACAATGCAATGGTTTACTATACAGCAATTAAGATGAATAAATCAAGGCTACATGTATCAGTATGAACAAGACTCAAAACACAGCACAAATTAGGAAAACTTAATTGTTTTCTGTATTAGTCGGGGGTTCTCCAGAGAAGCAGAACTAATAGGGAAATATATTTTATTGGATTGGCTCACAAGATTATGGAAGCTGAGAAGCCCACAATTTCCCATTTGAATGCTGAGGACCCAAGAAAGCTGGTGTTTTTTTATAATCAGTTCAAGTTCAAAGGCCCAAGACCTAGGAGTTTCAGCATCGAAGGGCAGGATAAAATGAATGTGTCAGCTCAAGGAGAGAGAGAGTTTGCTCTATTCAGTCAGACTCTCAATGGATTAAAAGCTGACTGTTCACATTGTTAAAGGTAGATACACTGTCTTCCGATTCAAATACTAATAATCTCTTTTGGAAGGCACTTCCCATACAGTTCAGAGAAGAAACAGCATTTTACCAGGTCTCTGGGCATTTCTTAGCTCAGCAAAGTTGACCCATGAAATTTACCACCACAGAAACAATCTTCCATCTCATAAAAAGAATAAAAGGAAAAGGATGCCACAGTAGGACTGTATAAACCTGGTGGCCACAGGACAGGTGTTCATTGTGTCATCAGTTTGATGTGGTTCAGATTAAAAGAACAAGCAATCCTTGAAAAATGCTTCCCAATCAGAGGAAGTTGTATGGAAAGAAACTATGCTTTGTACCTTGAAGTCAAAATGCTTACATGTATCCGATATCCTTGAACAAGTCTAAATATTTTGTGTCATGGCATTATTTATCCTACAAATTCAAAGCCTGAGAGCATTACTCTAAACCTGTACTGGTAAGTAAACTTCCCTTGCCAGTGTTGGGTTCAGGAGAACATGGGACCCACTTTAGGTAGATGAAATTGGAAAAGAAAGGGGAGGGGAAGAGGTTCGGTGAGCTGTTTTCCCACTTCCCAGTAGGAGGAGACGACCTCATTTCTGGACAGGGCTGTTACCTGTCATGGCTGGAAGAAATGTCATCTTGTTACCATCCTGAGGAGGAAGCCACTTGAGGGGTAGAGAGCAGTCAGGCAAGAGGAGCGTAAGTTCCAGAATGCTGAGTTATTGGTTGTAGGTCATAGGACGAGCAATAAATGCCCTATTCATCAAGCATGGGTGGTGGTGGGGGTGGGGGTCCATTGATTAAGGCTAAAAGAATCTTAGTTGACTCAGAAAATAACTTGTAATTTTAAAAAGAATTAATGCAACTGTCCTAGTCAGCCACATGCTGACTGGATAAATCTCCAAACCAGACACAATTTATGGAAGAAAATTATTTATTGAAGCTACAGATCCAGGGGAAGTTCCATAATGGTGAAAAGGGCTGCCCCCTCTTCACAGGCCCAAGGGGAGAGGGAGGGAGGGGGCAGGGGGAAGAGATTTTCGTCCTTTTTATATAACCTTAGGGCAGGGTATTGCAACCCTTTCCCAGACTTAATGGCTTCCAGGGTCTTGGGAATTTCCTTCCTGCACTGCCCTCCCAGGAAGGGATGTTCATTTCTAGCTTCTCTGAGCTTTTTTACATCCTGCCCTCTACTGAGAGGCTGCCTTCCTGTAAACATCCTCAGAGACCCACCCAAGATTACTAAAAAAATCAAGTTGACAACAGAACCTAACCATCGCAACAACCTAGACTTGTATTCTCAGCACGTGGGCAGCTGAGGCAGGTGGATTGTAGTGAGTTTGAAGCAAACCTAGACTACATAGTGAATTCAAGATCAGTCTGGGGTTACATAGCAAAATTATTTCTAAAGAAAAAAAATACAAAACCCAAACAAAAAGGTAGAAGCAGTAACATAAATATTCTCATTATAAACAGGTAAGAATACAGAATGAACACAAAAGCTCTTGTTGCAATTACCTTCTCACTGTTGGCACAAAACACCTGACCAGAAGCAGCTGATGGGAGGAAAGGGTTTTACTTTGGCTCACAGTCTCCAGGGGAAGTTTCTGTGTGGGTTTGAAAACATGCAGAGCAGACAATTGAGTCATATCTTGTCAGAGCAGCAGGGGAAGAAGACTGAGTGAGCTAGCTCTGAATACCCAGCGGCTGAACTAATAAACCTCAAGGCCCTAGAAGTCCACCCCACCTTCCCCTGTGTTGTAGGCAACCTTCTCGTTACTGCTCAGAAAAGAACCTGACCAAAGCTGCTGATGGAAGGAATGGGTTCATTTTGGTTTATGGACTCAACAGAACGGAAGCTCCATGATGGTAGGGAAAAAGATGGCATGAGCAGAGGAAGGACATCACCTCCTGGCCAACATCAGGTGGACAATAGCAGCAGGAGAGTGTGCACCAAACACTGACAAGGAGAAGCTGTCTATAACCCCCCATAAACCCACCCCTCCAAAAACACAGCTTCAACAAGATTCCAATACCCAAATTGCCATAAGCTAGGGACCAAGCATTCGGAACACATTCGTTTGTGGGGAACACCTAGATGAAACCATCACACCCTGCAAGGCTTCACCTCCTTAAGGCTCCACAATTTTCCCAATTGCCACCAGCTGGGGACCAAGTATTCAAAACGCATGAGATTATGGGGCACATTTTACATTCAAACCACCACAGTTCTCTTGCATCATTCCCAGCTCGTCTTGCTTCCCTAGACCTTCTTTTTCATACGTGTGTATGCATGCCACATGTATGTTCTCAAGAAAAAGATGGAAATTAATATATGACACTTTGTATATACATAGGTATTATATATATCACTTTCATCTAGAAATGGGTTTTGAAAAGTTTTCATTTAAAAAATACTGTGTGGAATTCAAGTGTGGGACCACTCATGGATATTTCCCTTTCCCCCCAGCAGTGGGCATTTGGCATGTCTCTTGAGCACTGGAGATACTTGGGAAGAGGAGACACCCTGAAGGAAAGTTCCTGAGTGACAGGGTCAGTGTGAATTCAGCTTGACTGACACTTCGACCTCTGCAAAGGATGTTTATGCCTTGCATCCAGATGCCTGACTCCTTGTTCTCCCACCCCCTCTCCACCAGCTGTCAATCCGGCCAAGAGTGGTCATTTCTTTTGTCCTTTTTGGTGTGTGTGCATGTGTGTGAAGGTCAGAGGACAACCTCAGGTGTTGGTTACTTTGTTGAGACAGGGTCAGGAGCTTCAGGGGGTGTGGTAGCTTGAATAATGTCCCCCAATAGATTCAAAAGTTTATAATTTTAAATTGTCTCCAGCCAGTTCTGGCTGGAGGAGGTGTGTCACCTTGGCCAGATTCTAGGGTTTAGCCCTAAGGTGTTTCTGGGGTGGGTCTGGAATTCTAGCTATACATATGCAAAAAGCAGTCTGAGCTCAAGCCTGGAGTTCCTCTTGTTTGCTAGTTTGGAATGTGCTTGCTTGAGGTGCTGGTGGTGGGCTTCTGTCTCTGTCTCTGCTTGGATCTGTGAAAGGGAGCCAGCCTTTTTCCTTAACTTCCTGGATCTGTTACTTCAATAATAAATACTTTCCTCCCACAAATCGTGCCTAGTTTGAAGATTCATCCCAGTGATGTGTGTCTGACTACGACAAGGGGATAGTCTCTTGTTTCCACCTCCCACCTGCTATAGATGCACTTTAATCCCCAACACTCATTGCTTTTACTCAGTTCTGGGCATTTGAACTCAGGTACTCAGGTACACTTGTGTGACATGATCAAGCATGTTTGATCCACCAAGCCATCTCCCCAGCCCGAGTGGGCGTTTCTTCCACAGTGAAGTCGTGTGTTTGTAGGAAGAACAAGAGAAAGATGGGAGGGGGATCGTCTTGTTCCCTCTAGGAGCTTTCTTTTACTCAGTGGGAAAGGAAAATGGTTAGGGATTGACTGAGGATGACAAGGAAAATCAATTTTATTTTTGAGGCAGGGTTTCACTCTAGCCCAGAACTCAGGCCCAGACTGGCCTCAACCTCATGGTGATCTACCTACCTTTGTCTGAGCCTAAAGGCATGTATCACCATGGCTGGCTAACAGGAAAACTATTTAATAACCCTTGGTCAGAAAAGGAATCAAGATGGCCTTGCAAAATTAACCCCTTCGTGGTCAGATCATTGGAAGGGCTCAGGCTGTTTTGTGTGCACAGACAGGATGGTCACAGCAATATGTATTGACTGCAGGAGGTGCCAGGAGGCAGGGTATCCAGCTGAGGCTCTTAAGGGTCCAGGCAGAGGGTTTCTCAAGCTGGGAAGATGACTCAACTGATGGCCAGCTGGGAAATTTTCTCTCTTTCTCAGTATATGTGCCCTTCTTGGGGTCCTCCTGGAAGAGCCCTCCTCTTCCCAGCCTGCCCTCAACCAGACTTACTGATCTGTGGTAAACTTATTCAGTTAGAAGGAAACATCAAACTGATGACTGGTAAGATATCTCAGGGGTTGGAGAAATTCCACAGTGGGTAAAGCGCTTGTCATACACGCCTGAGGACCTGGGATCAATCCCTGTGCTCCTGGGACGATCCCAGGAGTGGTATCCCTCCCTCTCTTACAATACCAGAGCCAGGTAAGAGACAGGAAGGGCCCTGGGACTCACTGGCCAGTCAGTCTAGCCTAATTGGCCAGCTGTAGGTGAGGAACTGTCACCCCAGGATGTCCTCTGGCCTCCACATACTAAAAAGAAGACATGGGGCTGGAGAGACATTTCAGAGGATAAAGTCACTTTCTTGCAAAGGCTGACAGTCGGGGTTCAGTTCCCCAGTGCCCACATAAATCCAGATGCACAACTTGGCACATGCATCTAAGAGGGCTGTGCAGTGGTAAGAGGCCCTGACACACCCACACTCATCTCTATTCTTGCAAATAAAAATATTTTAAAAAATATTTTATTTATTCATTTTCAAGCAGAGAGAGAGAGAGAGAGAGAGAGAGAGAGAGAGAGAGAGAGAGAGAGAGAGAACATCAGGGCCACCACCTTGTGGGTCTGGCTTATGTGGGTCCTGGGGAATTGAACCCAGGGCCTTAGGCACTGGAGGCAAGTGCCTTAACTGCTGAGCCATCTCTCCAGCCCTAAAATATTTTTTAAAACAAATAAAGTATGAAAAGACCCCTGTCAAACACCCCCTGGCTCCCATCTTTTTCCTATGTTGTGAAGTAGGAGAAGGTAACATACCAAGGGGACGCTTTTTCCTCCCTATTGTACTTGAAGTACTGAGAGCTGATTTCAGACCCTGGAGGCACGGGTGTTTCTAAGGGACATTTTAACCCAGCAGGCCACCCAGAGCCCTGCCACTGGGTGCTCCTCACCAGGCCTTGAGAACCCTGACAATCTTACCCCCTCTAGAACAGACCTGGGGAAATTGAGACTTCCAAGAGTGTTGCCAGATGCACCTGAATGCCCGGCTGAGAACCACATCTGTAAGCGTTCTGATGGTGACACGTGAGGTGGGGATCAAGGAGGCTGCTGAACTCGGGGAGAAAAACCCTTTCCCCACGCTGAGATTCCACACTGGAGTCTTCCTGAGAGGCCAAGGAGCCTCGGACTTTCTAAATTTCCAGTTCAGGCGGGCCTTGTGCTCTGCCTGAGGAACATGGGTGAGGACGAGATCTTTGGTCTCTGCGCTCCAAGTGCGAAGGTCATTTGGCACCATCTTTCCAGCTAGATTGCGAATGGAGCCGGGCCCTTGGCCCATCGGTCCCACGCCCGCAGGTGGCCTCTTAGGCCGCAGGAGGCCGGTGGGTGATGGGAACACCGAGGCACAGGTCCCCCACGGGGATCGGGAAGTAGAAACAGCCGGTGCTTCTCGAATGGGCATGCCTGGGGTCACCTGGGAACGGAACAGCCATTTCTTTTCCTTTTGGCTAGGACTGTGAAGCGAGAGGGCATGGTCGCCGAAAGCTCCTTTTTAGATAACAGGGCTTTTCAAAGAGAGGCCCCGAGCTCCCGTCACCTGGACCGTGAAGGCGGCTGAGGACCAGGGCTGCGGGACACGAACGCGGGGAGCCCCGTGGGGAGCGTGGGTCTGTCCTGGGCTTCCAGGTGCGGGAGAGCCCCGCGTCCTCGCCCAGAGGGCGCTGCAGACGCGCGCTTCCCGGGCACCACGGCCCGGCCGCCCCGCACCGGGCAGCGCCTCCGTACGTACCCGGAGCCCGGCCGCCTCGGCGGGTTCGCGGCGGCCCTCTCTGGCCCCGGAGCGGAGCAGCTGGCACGCGGGAACGAGATTGCGGGCACCGGGAGGCAGGCAGACCTCCACCTCCGCCTCCGCCAAGTGGAGCGGGGCGGGGCGGGGCTCCGGGGGGCGGGGCTCGGGGACGGGAGGAGCGGCCGGGGGCGGGGTCCAGGGGGGGCGGGGTCCCGGGGGGCGGGGCTCGGGGCTGCCCAGGCCCGCGGAGCTGGGGGCGGGGGGCGAGTTTCTGCTACGGCAAAGAGCCTGTGGGTTTATTATAAGGCGGAGCTCGGCGGGAGAGGTGCGGGCCGGGGCAGAGCCGGGCGTCCAGGAATCCGGGAGTCGGGAGCAGCTCCAGCCGGCAAAGCCCGCAGCCCTCTCCCCGGACAGCCGCGCGCCGCGCCCGCCCGCCCGCAGCCCCGAGCCGCCCGCCCTCCCGCCCGCAGCCCCCAGCCGCCGCTCTGCAGCATGAGGCGCGCGGCGCTCTGGCTGTGGCTGTGCGCGCTGGCGCTGCGCCCGCAGCCGGCCCTCCCGGTGAGTGTGGCCCGGGGCAGGGCTGGAAGGCGGCGGGAAGCCGAGGCCGGCGGCCGCACGTGGAGGGGGAGGGGAGCGGGACTTCTTCCCGCGCTCCCCCGGCGGGCCTGGGATGGTGAGCCCCGGAACCCCTCCCCTCCGCTGCCGTGGCTCCCCGCGCCCGTCCCGCCACGCGCGGCCGGGGCGCCCCGCGGAGTGGAGCTCCCGCCGGCTCTCCGCGCTCAGTCACATCAGCCATCCCCACACGGGTCCGGGGGCGCCCGCTCCCACCGCCGTCCCGCTGGGCACCTCGGCGGCGCGGCCTCCGCAGTGCCCGCGGCCACAGCCAGCGCCCCTTCCGCGGACCCTAACTCAAACCAGACGGAGGGCTGGCGCCCCAGCAGCCCCGAGCCGGGCGCCGTGGGACCGGCACTGGGGCGGGCACGGGCTCGGGGCCTCGGGGTGACTCTGGCCGTCCCAGGTGAGCCCAGCCGAGCAGGCAGAGGGAGGTTCCGGGAAGTTGGCCTCGCCATGCCCGAGACCTCGAGGAGCCCAACTTTTGGGTGGCCGAAGTTGTGCGGTCCCGGAGGGGCGTCCCCGCGCGGGTGGACCCCGATGGCTCTTCCCCTCCCCCGACTGGGCTTTGTGCTGCGGCCGCGCGGAGGGAAGGCGGGTCCCGCGGCCCGGCGCGGAGAGCAGGGGAGGGCAGACGTGGACTCGGGCAGGGGGAGGCCTTTGGGGAGGATGCGGCTGCCCACCTTGGAGGGGGCCGTCTCCCCCGAGAGGGACCTGGCCGACAAAGCATGCCGCCCGTCCCCCGAAAGGGTCCCCTAGCCCGCCGTCCCCCACGGGGGCGCTTTGTTCTCGGCCCCGGTAACCCTTTCCCGGGAGCCGCCGGGTGCCCACGCCCCCAGCCCCCGCGGCGGATCCCCGCGCAGGCCCGGGGTCCTCTCGGCTTAGCCAAGGTGTGGAGCGAGGGGCTCATCCCCTTCCGGAAGCGGCGGACTGGCCACCACATCTGGACAGCTCGACTTCCCCAGTTCTGGCCAAGGGAGGCACGTGGGCAGGCAGGGACGGAGGCTTGGGTTTCAAATGTGGCATTTGGATGAGTCTCAGTCAGCAGTGACGACCCTCTATGTGTGTCCCCCCCCCTACCAATAGCAGCCACCAATTATGAATTAAGAGTTTACCCCCCAGGTGAGGGCGGTATCGTCGTTTTGGGGGCTTTTTTTTTCATCTTTTGGCAGGGGCGGTTAAAGTGTTTTTGAAGTCAGGGGTGTTGAACTGGGGTTCCCTGGGAGGCTCTCCCATGCACTCCGGGCTTTCAGGTCCAAGAAGTTGCTCTTGAAGGTTGTGGTCTCTATGGGACTCCGATGGTGCCTGAAATCACAGTTACCACTGTGGGGAAGAGACTGGAGCCACTTGGCATGCCTCCCTGACCCTCCTGGCATTACCTCTCCCTCCACTCTCCAGGCCCAAGATGAGGCCTCAGAGATGGGGTTCTGCCTTTTTCCAGTCAGGATTGGAAGGGGTTCCTGTCTGTCTGCCTGGGACAAGACAGATATTCCTAGGATCTATTAACACTGGGCAGCTGAAGGTGGACCATGTTTCCTGGCGTTTTCTGTAGACTGGGAAGGGGGCAGATGTTGTGTAATAGGCTTTTCTGGCCCAAGAGGTGGATACTGTAGGAACCCCTCTCAACCCCCCAGGAAGCAAGAGAGTCTGTTTCAGCGGGGGAAGGAGTAACAGGCCTCAGGCTCCTGTAGTCAGAGGTTAAGCTGAGCCCCAAGGCGCTGCTGAGCTTGGGAATCACACTCCAGCTTGGAGCTTAAGTGTTCATTTTGGTTTGTTTTCTTATTTTATAAAGTTTGGTGGTTTTCTCTTTCCCAGCAAATGTCCATGTTTGGTTAAAAGTGGGTACAATAAGGAGGCCAGGGGTCCCAGCCCCTCTTTCCTAGCAAATGAAGACAGTTGGGGTTTGCTTAAAATGAGAGCAGCTATCCACAAGTTGCCAGAGATCTGGATCCCTCTGAAAGGTCCCTTGGCTCCTGTGGGAAGCAGGTCAGAACCCCCCTGGGGACTGTTGAGGTAGGGAGGGACTGCTGCTGGGTGCCTGGCCTTGAATGGGCAGGGGGAGGCTGCTTAGAACCACTTCCCAGAGACTGAAGGAGGTTTATCCAACACCCCCTCCCCTTTCTCTGCCATGGTCACTTGCTCTGGAATAGTTCTTTGCTATTTTTTCCCCCTTTCTTCTTCTCAAAGGGCATAAAATCCCTTTTGCTTTAATTATTTGGACTAGTAAAGACATTTCCCCAGAGGTCTGGCAGGGTGGGGGTGGTGGAAGAGGTAAGGCTCAGCCTTTGGAGGTGATGTCACCATTGGATTCAGCTCCCTGAGAAGGGTGGGGCCGTTTAAGTCTCTACCTGTGGCTCCTGATGGGATCCAATAAAACCTCATTAACACACGTTGTTGGGGACCAGGCCCTGGAAAGAGTGACTGGAAAGCTTGATTTCTGCAGTATTCTAGAAGAGTTTTTTTTTTTTTTTTTTTAAATTCTAGAGATCCTTTGAGATTGAAATGTCTTGGTATCCAAGCCTTTTCAGTGAGTTAAGAATCTGTATTGCTTTACAAAGTATTCTTACTTTGGGCCAGACTCTCAGAAGCACTTCGTTCCTGTTCCTTTTTGTTATCAACAGTAGTACTATGCTAGTATAACTTAATCTCCTCCTCACCCACCCGGGTTGAGCATCACCTGGTATCTTGACTCTGAAGAGCACTGGTTTCCCTCTTGTTGCTCCTTTAAAGTTAGGGTTTCAACTTGTAGGTAACCTTCAGACCGTCTGGACATGGTATCCCTGGGGGTTCTCTGAGGTCCCACACGTGGTGATGGAATGGCCACCAAGGTGTTGCTCTTACCTCTCCCCTCACTATTCTGGAGTGATAAGAGACATTGGCCAAGCGAGGCACCTAAGGACTTCTCTTATGACCTGGGAGAAGCACTTGAACCCATGGCCCAGTTCCTCAATCTTATCTCCTCTTGACTAGCCAGCCTGGAGTATCAAGGCTAGCTTCCTTCACACATAGTAATAAGCAGGACCCTTGTTTTTGTTTTGAGACAGCACCTCAGTCTGTAGCCTAGCTGGCCTGGAATTCTCCACAGACTTCCTGCCTCAGCTTCCAGAGAGCTGGAATGGCAGGCATGAGCCACTCACTATGCCTAAGATTTTTGCTCTTTATCCTGGCTTTGGTCCTGTCTCCAACTCTTCATCATGGCTTTATCTGGGTTTTCATTAATACTCTCTATAACCTAACACATTCTGATTGGCAGGATAGAAACAGTTTTGGATTAAGTAGAGCCCCAGGACCAAGTCTCAACTCTGCCACTAATTTTCTACACCATCTCTGATGACTCACTTTCTTTCCAAGTCTTGTCCTCCTCTGTAAAACCGACATCCCAATACCTGTTCTTCCTGCCCTTGTGTGTCATTTGCGTATTCATTTCATAATGGATGTGTGAAAGTGCTTTGTAATGAAAGTGCCCAAGGAAAGTTAGCTGTCTGGACAGTTAAGGTTACCTTTAATTGAGTTACTATGCCGAAGTGCTTGGTACTTTTCCTGCAGTTTTATTTAGTCTTTATTCCCAAACTTTTATGATTGTACCATTGTTCCATCTTTTGAATGAGGAAAAAACAAGGCCTAAAGAGGTAAGCACCTCCTTGGAACAGAAAGTGACAGAAACAGGATTTTTGGTGGATGTATATTTGTGCATACATATATAGTGTGAATACACTAGGGCTCTTCCCCCCCCCCCCCCTAAGAAGCTCAGTACATAAGGCTGATCAAACCCTGTAAGTCCTGCCTGGTATTTGCAGGAGACCCAGGGTATGAGCATTTTGGATGGAGTGGGCATTGGGCTGGGCTGAGCTGGCTGCACTGTGCCCGAGTATTGGGCAATGCCTTGGGCCTTGGCTGTGTGTGCCTGCTCGATACTCAGTTACAGACTAGAGCCCCTCACAGAAAGCTGAGGTCAGGAGACAGCCATGCGACCTGAGCACATAGGCCATGTGCATAGTGGACCTGAGGCTACACAAGGTCACTCGTTTTTTGACTAGGTGAAGAGTGGCAAGCACCACCCAGCACACTTGTCCTAAGCACCAGGGAACATTTGCAGACTTAGTAGATTTCTTGTAAGCCCTGGGAAGTGACGATCTTGGCTCTGTGTGGTCTTCACTTCCCCAGAGGTGAGGCCTCAGGATTGGGGCCATTTCAGCAATGGCATAGTTTCTGGCTCCAGGTGGATATTGAAGGCCCCTGCTCAGAAAGACCAGCTTTGTCTGCATGGAATACTGCAGTCTACTCAAGGGAAGTGTGCGTTATGAGGAGGTCCCCTGCATTCCCAGAGCACAGATCACTTCCCTGTGCCAGTGCTGGGGGAGCCCTGATGGGACCAGGGGGAGAGGTATCCTGCCTGTCATGCCCTATGTGTTTGTGGAGCCAGGAGGTTTGACTGAGTCCTACAAGTGGAGACCAGTTTAACAGGACCCAGGGAGCATGCAGTGGGAAGTACTAGGACCTTAGAAGGGAGAGGGAGGGGTGGTGGCTGCTTTGCTTTCCTCTTAGGGATTTACCCAGGGACCTTTCCTGCTAACTCAGAATCTCCTGAAGCTTCCAGACAGCCCCTCCTGTGTCTCATCTCTTCATACGCAGAGCTTCTCAAGGGTCTCCCATTTTCTGGTGTTTATGGCTTTGTGGGCTGCCTAATTATATGGAGAGGATGCACTCCTCTGGCCTCCAGCCCTGGGAAATGCTCCTCTGCCGGGTGACTCACCTGAGACGTGCAGCCGTATGTATGTGCGCTCTGGCACACGTGCATGCTAGGGCTGTCGCCGCAATGGCTTCGGCCTGGGCAGTCCTGAGGCAATGGCCCCTTGGGCTTTCCTGTCTTTTCTGCTGTGGTCATAGCTTTTGGGCAACTTGGTCACCACTCGTCTGCAACTTCTTTCCCAGATCTTGGAAGCTTGCTCCTCTCTCTTTTCTTAATTGCAGCTCTAATACTCTCTGCATCTTTGGCTTAGAAGTGTGCAGAAATGATTTCTAACCTTTCTGGTCCCAGCTTCGCCCTTGATTTTATGTGGCTCAAGCAGTCTGTTTCCCCTCTGGGCCTGTGAAATCTGCTCAAAGGTCCTCCTTCCCCTCTCCATTTCTGAGAACTGAGTCCTGGGATGGGCAAAGGTAACCCTGCAGGACTTCCTGACACTGTTTTTCTTTTTGTCCCTGTCCCCCTACCACCACCCACCAGTATTTTTTTTTTTTTTTTCTTTTCTAGAAATTGGACAGGGAGAACTGTCTGTCCCAAGGGCCTCTCAGGGTGGAGGTAGAGATCAGGAAAGCTTTTGGAGGAGGGTCTACTTGGTTCTCAGCAACCAGGGTGGATGAGGCTCCTGGGCAAGGTCAGGCCGGGGGTGGGAGCCCAGGCAATATTCTCTGTACCCACACCCATACATCCTGGCACCCTCTCCTAGGTCCGCTCATCAGCAGGAATGAAAACTGTGTCGGGCAGGTTGGGGCAGCAGGGAGGTGGGCGTGTTTATCGCTCCACTCATCAGCTGAGTCATGGTGCCAGGCCCCATGGGTCCTCCCCGGAGACTCACCCAACCAGCCTTGACCCACTGGTGCCCATTGTATGGCACGAGATGGGGCAGGACAGTGAGGCACACAGAGGGCTCAGGGGCCTGGCTCCCAGCCCGTCTGAAATGGGGGCAAAGGGGAGGCCATGACTTTGGGTGTTGATGACCTCCTGTGTCTGTGTCATAAGACTGGTGGGTGTCTGGGAGGCTGCCTGTTCTGAGGTTTCACAGCCTACTTGGCTCAGCGGACCCAGACCTAGAGCACTTGCTGGGAGCCCCAGGATGCACCAGGAGAGTGCCCATCATCAGAGCCCACAGGCCTAGGCAGGTCAGAGAGATCCAACAAAGGGCGTATACAATTCCTGGCCCTCACCACCCTGGTGTTTCCTTAGCCAGAGGATTTCATCCCAGAGTCTCACAAGACTAGTGTCCACTGGATTGCAAGGCAATCATTCTTCTGGGCTTTGGAGCTGCAGGATTTCTGACCTTGAGAGTATTTGTGGAGGGACATCCAGACAGGGCAGCAGGAGGTACAGGGCTGCCCTGAGAGTTCTCTTGGGCCTCTTCATCTCCAAAGAGCAAAGAAAGCCCTCCCACACAATGACGGGACATGAGTTTCCCACCAGTACCTTCTGTGGTTATGCAGGTCCTCTTCTGGTGGATATGTGTTCCTCATGTAAGGACGTCCACCTGGCTAATGCCTGGGTCTGCCTACCTTTGGAACCCAGTCTGAAGTCCTACAGCCTTGGGGCAGGCCATGTGAGGGGACCTAGAACTGCCAGGCTGAGAAGATAGGATTCAGGTGCAAGGCCTGGAAGTAGGTGGGTAGGTGAGGACTTTGGAGGGCTGGGTACTGGTGTCCACTGTGCTATCCAGCATGAGCTGGTGCCAGGACATCCCAGGAAGATCTTCACGACTTGAACACTGACTGACCTTCCTCTTTCCTGCCTGCCATACCAGTGGTGGCTAAGGATCTTCCTGCGACTTTACTGGTTAGGGACTTGATTGTGTCAAGGGCCACAGAGTGACATGTCTCTGGCCAGCTCTGCAGCAGCTTAGCACCTTTAGGGCTGCCCTGGAAGCTCACTTAGGCCTTGGAGGTCCAATCTCTCTAGAGAGTTCTGAACGGATATGGTGGTTAGGTTTAGGCTTGCAGGGCCTCAGGCTGTTGGGTGTCTCTGGAGCCACAGAGACTGTTGTGGATGCTGACGTCATTCCAGCTTTCTCCAGGAGAAAACTGGGAGGATGTGGTACAGCGTTAGGACCTCATCTCTCCCAGGGTGGCATGTGGGGAAAGATGGGGCTCTTATCTCTAGACCTTGGGCATGGCCCGTGAGGCCCCAAAGGCATTCAGAGGAGAGCTGACACCTGCACTATGAGGGTGATGGTTCCCAGACAGGCCTGGGTGGTATAGGAAGTGGTCCTGAGACTTCTATGAATGAATCTGAGACAGGATAGGCTGGGCATACAGTGGACACCTGGCCACCCATTTTGTCAGAGGCCAGAGACGTGTCACTCTGTGACCCTTGACACAATCAAGTCCCCAACCAGTCTATCTTTGAAGGCTCAGTCTGGTCCATTATTTTATTTTTCTCTCCAGGTAGGGTCTCCAGCCCAGGCTGATCTGTAACTCACTCTATAGTTCAAGGCTGGCCTTGAACTCATAGCGATCCTCGTACCTCTGCCTCCCAAGTGCTGGGATTAAAGTCATGCACCACCACGCCCCTGGCTCAAGAAAGAACATTTACTTTTCTGTTTTTTTGTTTGTTTTTTATTTTTCAAGGTAGGGTCTCACTCTAGCCCAGGTGGACCTGGAATTTACTATGTAGTCTCAGGGTGGCCTTGAACTCATGGTGATCCTCCTCTCTCTGCCTCCCGAGTGCTGGGATTAAAGGTGTGCACCACCACGCCTGGCTAAGAAAGAACATTTTCTATATCCCCCATCCAGGTGTTTCCTTTACCTGGTCATCTCTGGCTTCTACTGTTGTGTCCTCATCCAAGTCTTCATGTCTGGGCTGGTGAGGAAACTTTAGCACTAGTTGGCTAGTTTGCCTCAGCTGACCCCAACCTGGGCTGTGCCACAGAGAAGGCCCATGGGATTGGAGTCTGGCCCACCCGGATCACATCTGGATTTACTGTGTTTTGTGTAACCTAGAGTACCGCTCTTTACCTCTAAGCCCACTTCTTCATTGTAAGATGGGGTTTTTCATATCCTGCCTGAGAGGGCTCTTGAAAAGATGAAGTAATATGTAGAAAGATTCAAGGCCCCTTCCTTGCCTAAAGCATGTCTGCAGGAGCACTGAGGGTGGCCCGCTGTGGGGAACACCCCTAGTGGCTATGGCCAAGGTGGCAGGGTGCAGGCACTCAGTGTGAATAGCCAACTGGTCTTGCCCCAGGGATGCTGATGTCACAGAGTACACAAACATGGTTTTTGCCCCTTCTCAGAAACACAAGCCTCAACTGGCAGGCCAGACTTCTGTCCCCACCTGAGCATCTGCATGGGGCTGGCTCCTGACCCGAACTGTGGGGGCTGGTCTACCAACTGGGGAGGAGACCAGGGGCACCTAGCGCAGAGCTCCAGTTGTGAGGCCTAGTGGCCTTGGAATTTCAGGCTGAAGGTGACCCTGGAGAGAAACTGCTTCTCTATAAGTCCTGGCAGAGCTGGGCCAGAATACAAGCTGAGGGAGGCTCTTCCTGAGCCCCTTCAGTACCAGAGAGAGTTGCTTTCCTCCATGGGGTGAGAGCCCTAGACTCCACAAGGTTGCAGCAGGCTTGCAGCAAGCCTGGGTGGCCTCTTTACTTTGATGGCTGTGTGCCCTTAAAAAAAGCAATTGTCCCCCCTTGCCTCAGTTTCTTCATCTGTAAGATGGACATGGTTCTAAAATTTAAAGTGGCTGTAAAGATTTAACTTTATTAATTCAGGGAAAAGGCCTAATTTGGTTGTTTCTGTGCCTCATGTGCCCCCCCCCCAGCCAGGGTCAGATCTCCCACTCCTACTGTTGGTACAAGCTCTAGGCTGCTGTGCCTGGGGCTGTCTCCCCAGTCCCCCTTGAGCCAGGCTGAGAGGTTCTGCAAACCTCCCAGTGTATCCAAGGGTGAACAGCCAGTGAAAGGGCCCTTGCTGCTTCCCTCCTGATTGGCCTGGGACCTCTCCAGACTCCCTTTAGACACAGCCTCTGCAGAAGTCCTGTCTTCTGCTCCTTGGACCAGGGGTCCAGCCCACCCTGTCATGAGATCCTTTCTGGGACACTGCCCTCTTGTGCCGATTCAGTCCTAATTGGACCTTATCTAAGAGGGAAAGGTCTGCCCAGCCCACATCCTCCAACATGGGAGGAGAAAGGGAAAGTAAAGGAATTTTGTTTCTTTCCTAGGTATGGTGCTGCTGGCATCCACTCTCACAAAGGTGAAAAGATTTTCTGGGCATCTTTCAGGCTCCCTTTTGTAACCGTTTTCTCTCTGGCATCGTTTCTCTTACCCAAGTCCTTATCAGCCCCTCCTCCAGAGGAAGCCGACTTATTATGCTAGAGTGTGAATGACTAGCACTCTTTGGCCTCCCATGGACATTTTTATATTCAAGGGAATATTGCTCAACCTAGGGGACACTGAGAAGACAGATTTGGTGATAAAGTTGCAGTAGGGCCCCAGCCTTGCAGCTGGAGCTGTGGCTGGTGGCAGGTGTGTCAAAAGCTCTAGTTTCTGCCTCTGTGAAACTTGAGGACACTATTTAGCCGGTGTAGGAAATGTCCTCAAGAAGACCAAATGCCCAGGTGTTAGCCCTCCATGCTTGGTAGAATCTGGGGACTAACTAGCAGTTTTGGGGGCCTTCCTAGGGGGGCAGCCTGGGAGACTAGGCTTCTCAAGAGGATATGTGGAGGATTGTCCTCTGGGCTTCTGGGCTAGCCTCTCTTCAGGACACTGGAGAGGGTAATGTGAGAAGACCCTGCCTGTCACCTCTCTTCCCCATAGGTTGCCACTTCTACAGATACCTTGATTTAGGGCCTTTCTACCATCTTTCTAGTCCGTAACTCTCTTTGGAAGTTGAGAGGTAAGTGTCCCTGTCCTTCCCCTGTCCCCTGCAGGTCTCATCATTGCTAGGTTTGCTCCTCCCCCATTGCCCCTTGAGACATACTGGGTCACTTATGGAATGTGAGCCACAGCTTTGCCAAATCCCCAGTGTGTAGACAGGCAGTTTGAGGCAATTCTAGAGAGCTCAGACAACAAGACATCTCTTCCCCATGTTGGGTCTTCTCATTTTCCCTTGACAGTGGGTTATAGATCCTGTCTGGCTCCCCTCAGGAATGGCACCAGGTTAAAGGCTGGCTGGGCATGGGCCAGTGGCCTTGTTTCATGCTGACTGAAATCTTGCCCTGCCTGCCCTGGCCACGATCTGGCAGGTGGGAGTAGCCGAGCAGGTCCTCCACGCCCAGCTCTCAGCTGAGCTTGTTGGGGACGAGTCCTGGCTTGTAGGCTTGCAGGGAAGGCACCAGCTCTGCAGAGGAGGGGTGTCGTAGACAGCTCACACTATTGGGATGAACCTCCAAACCAGGCAGTTATGGTAGGAAGAAGGGATTTTATTTGAAGCTTAAAGATCCAGTAGAGAGAGAGATAAATCACCACCAGCATCTCCAAAAAGCCAGCAAGTACCCTCAGACTCCAAACACTGCAGGGAACTCCAGGCTGGAGCTCAGACCACCCTTTGCATAACTATAGTTGGAATTCCAGATGCCCCCCTCCCACATGCCCCAACATTTTAGGGCAGGAGCCTAGGATCTGGCCAAGATGACACCTCCTCCAGGCTGGAGACAAATAACAAACTAGAATAAACTCTGAATCTATTAGGGGACATCCATTCAAATTACTGCAGGGGGCTTGGGGGCAGTGGGCATTCAGGAACCGACAGCCCTCTCCAAGCAGGCAGTACAGTGTGGTGCAGTGGAAAGGGCCTAGGCTGGGGAGCTGGGCTTTGTCCTGGACCTCAGGTTTGCTATCTGATGCCCCACTCAAGGAAAATGCTGTCAAAAAAGAGGTCTTTACAATGAAGCTCAGAGGCTCTTTCCCAGGAACCCCTCAGGATAGTGAGGTGGTGTGTGAGGATGTGTGTGCACTCAGGTGACTCCAGGTACTTATCCTCTCCCTCTCTGGGGAAGTGCTCCACAGCAGGCTCAGGTGCTCCAAGGGGGTGCCTTGAGGTCCTGTGTTTCTGGGCCAGGCCTTTCACTCCCTGGCTGTCACCAGTCATCCCTCAGCAGGTACCAGCTTGACTCTTGAGGAGAGACAACAAGCTGATAAATCATGGTGCCTGTCACCCGGAAATGGCAGATGCTGCCTGAAGGCACCGCTGTGGTCCCTCCCTCCTGGGAGTGGATTTGGGGGGAGGAGATATGGGGGTCTCTGGGCCTCCCTCCCTGGTCTGCTGTAGTTTCCCAGTTCCCTGAGGAGCAAAGGCCTCCACCTCACCACATCCTGGGGCAGGTGGAAGCTGTTTCCCAGGCCCTGGGCTACGCCCTGTCCCCAGCTGAGGCCTGTGGCTCTATGCCACACCTGAGAGCCGAAATGGAAGTCAGGATCATCTCATCTAACCAAGCACTTCCACTCCCCACCCTGACAGTGGGTCCAGAGATAACCAGGGAACACCTAGGATGGGAAGTGGGGACAGATTCTGGACCGCCTATGAGACCCTGTTGGAGATGCTTTGGGACAATACACCACCCCCCCCTCCTGGCAAGAAGGCTTCCAGCTTCAAGACCGCAGTTCTTGCTTCCCTTGGTGGAGTTCGGGTTCTCTAGAAGGTCAGATGTTCCCTCAGCTGTTTCATGAAGGACACCTGGCCAGCACCATGGTGTTGTGTCTGCCAAGAGTGAAGACATAGAAGAATAGAATGACCCAGGGCCTTTGAAGGTTGCTTTGTCCCCAGTGCTGGTTTATGAGGCTTTCTTGCTATCAGGCGCCTTGTCTTTAAATGATGGAGTCAGTCCAGGGACCCTAGTGGACATCTTTCCTTGACTCCTGCTGGTGGTTCTCGGGGACCCTGGATGCAGGTGATGGCTTGGATATCACCCTTGGATCATGTTATAGGTTGTGCAGGAGGTGAAGTATAGAGTCCCCCATCCCCAGAGTTGTGACATTGGTGGTAATGGGAGTTAGCTTGTATCCCTTTGATCTCCCAGGGGTGTGTCACTGTAGTATGAAGTGTTGGTAGGATAGGAGTGGGGGTGTTTATCCTGGCATGGCAGGGGGGGCACTTGTCCCCCCCACTTGAGTGTAGCTTGCTGAGTGGGCTGTGACAGTGGCACTGAAGCCTGCCCTCCTAGAACAGGTGTGGGGCCTCCTGGGAACCAGGCAGCTTGGGAATGGCTGTGACCTGGCTCCTTTGATAAGAGCAGCTCTTTGTCACTGGATGTTGTGACTAATAGGACTTGTTGATTCAGTGACTTGCCTCCCACCCATAGTAGCTGAGGGTTTTGTTACCACACTGGTGGCTCCAGACAACCCCATAGTTCGGCTTCCCTTTCCTACTTCATGAAGTGAAGGTTCCCAGCTCTGTCCAGTTTAGTGCTGTGTGTTGCTGTCACCTTATCCTCTCCTGGGGCTCGCTGGGGGCTTCAAGGCCCAGTCCCAGTGCGTTCTTTAGGTAGCCTTTCATAGCCCGGCTTCTGAGGTTCCCCCTTCCTGAAGCCTTTGGTGTGGGGCACCACACCGCTGGTGGGAAGGGCAGTGCAAGGACCAGGTTATTTTTTACCCTGTTGAACCCTCTAAAGATGATGGTCCCAGATTTTTGAGGCTTAAGTATATTATCAAAATTCTGTGACCTCCTTACATGCTATTGTACACTTAACATACATGGTTGATAAAAAACAGCCCTGTAAAGTCATAAGGGACATGTGCTTTACGTGACACTGAAGTCACACAGCAGGCGACCTACTAGTTGGATCTTAGGGTGACAGTGGAAACTGCTGGCCTTTGCACTTGGAGGCTGCAGGTTATGGGGTAGGAATGGCATCCTCTCCACGAAGCAGCTGAGTCTACTGTCCTTGAGCCTCTAGGGAATACCCACTTAGAACCCTGACTTGTGACGCAGCAGCTGAGGTGCCTTTGTGCAAGATGACCTGGTGAGGTGCTCGAATTCAGATGACCCCTGAGTGTTGTGTCGCCCCTTGCTCCCAGCTGTCAGAACTTGGGGCTCTGTCAGATTGCAGTTGCCAAGGAGGGTGGCCTGTGTGGGTGCCCACAGGAAGTGCTTCCTGCCTGTCTTAACACTTCTCTTCTAGCCCTTTGTCCACAAGCACCAAACGTGCCCTTGGGAATGTCTGACAGTAGGGGATGAACTCTCCTGGACCCCAACCTGGGCTATACCATTCCTTCTCCCGGGTGCCAGCCTTGTACCACCTGCTCCTGAAGACATGTTAAAGGTGTACGAAGAACCTAAGCCAGTTTTGCTTGACACAGATAAGCTCAGCAATTGAAGGCGGTAGTGCTCCTTTCGGCCTAGAAAGAGAGAGAAGTAGTGTGTAGACACTTGCTGGCTGGGTGGCCTTGGGCAGGTCCCTCACCATGCCAAAGCTCTGTTCCTTAATGCCAGAGATACTAACCTCAGCTCTGTCTGGGCAGTTGCAAGAGAGCTCTATGAACCAAAGGGTGAGTGTTTCCAGATTAGGGAAGGTTGAAGCCTTTGCACCGTTTCCTGCTCAGGCCCTGCTTTGGGCATTTTTCCAGGGTCTGTGTCACACAACCAGAGGGGGTGGCTAGGCAGATGTGTACTAGAGTACCATCCTCTCTTCCTCCTTATGCATCTGCCCCTCTAAGTAAACCCAGTCTCTGGCTTTAGCTCTTCAAATCAGCCGGGTCCAGGGTCTATGCTGTGGCTGTGGAAAGAGCACACATTGTGGCTTTGAGATCAGAACGTGAAGACCCAGGTGTTTCTGACTATAAGATTGCTTTCTTTTCCCCTCCCTCCCTCCCTCCCTCCCTCCCTCCCTCCCTCCCTTCCTTCCCTTTCTTGCTCTACATGTTTGTGGTATGTGTGTTTGTATGCTTGCATGTGCGTGTGGAAGCCAGAGGTCAATGTCTTCCTTAATCGCTCTACCTACTGAGCATGATGCTCACCAGTTTAGCTAGAACAGCTATCCAGCAAACTCCAGGGATCCTTCTGTTCCCACTTCCCTTCTGGGATTATAGGCATGTGCTACCACATGCAGCTTTTTTATGTAGGTGCTCGGAAATCAAAGAGGTCCTCATGCTTGCAGGGCAAACACTTGACCAGCTGAGCCATCTCCCCTGCCTTCCTTGTTCTGTTTTTTTTTTTTTTCCCCGCCCATGAGGCAGGGTCTCAGTCGAGCCCAGGCTGATCTGGAACTCACTCTCTAGTTCCAGGCTGGCATCATACATGGAGATCCTCCTATTCCTGCCTCCCAAATGCTGGGGTTCAAGGCCTGCGCCACCATACCTAGCCTGTTCTGTGTTCTTGATTTGTTCAGTGGGTGCCCGATTTTCTTGGGTTCTACAGAGGTAAAAGGTAGGGCTGGCTGGTTTTACCTTCATCTCCCCACCCATACCTAGGCAGTCCTGAGCAACGGCCTCACAGTCTTGGAAGAACTCGGGTCAGAGGTGAGGACTGCTGAGGACAGTCCCAAGTGTCCTTGAAGGCATTGCACTGCAGGTGGGGAGCGCAGCAGGCCTGCTAAGTGAGATCAGAAGTAACACTTGAAACTCCAAGTCCCAGATGAGACTCTGCAGTTCCCATTCATTTCCTCTTAAGGGGCCTGAAGTCCCCCCTTCCCTCACCTGAGATGCTGAGGTCTAGGAGCCCGTTCCTTAGTGGAGACTGGAGGTCTAGAGAGGGGAGCTGGTTTGCTTGTTTCTGTGGAGACAACGTTTGTTTAAGAGCTTGTTGTGTAAACAAGATCACTGCAGGATAAGCCCAGCAGAGCCAAGGGAACAAATTGTTTCTGGGGCCTGGGCAGACCCAGTCTTATCAGCTCCCAGAGATGCCCTGCGCTTGGGAAACTGCTAACTTGTTGGGACTTCTGTGCAGAGGAGAGGCCAGCCTCCCTGTGTGTGCTTGGCTCCTCAGACTTGCTTTCAAGGTTGTACCTGGGCCTCAGTGAGTAGAGGCCTTGACTAGCACACCTGGAGAACAGTGTCTGCTGGAAGGTTTGCACTCTAGTGTGACTTGGGCTGGGCTGCCTGGAGCCATGACTCCAGCCCATCTTTAGCTTTGTCTTCCTGAGAGGAAGGGTGGGATGGAGACCTTACATGCTGTGATCTTGACTGTGTGCCTTCTTGTTGACAAGGAGGAATTGGAAACACTGTCTCGGTGATGTGGACAGGATATAAGGTGAGGGGATAGATTGTTTCTTATGGACAGGCCATGGTGGACTATGAGTGTTCACTTGGTCACTACTACTACAACTACCCCTTAGGGCTGGGTGGTGATGGGCAATGCTGTACTTGTAGATGGGGCCATAAAAGGCTCTTCTGAGCTTAAAACCTTTGTCCCAGGTGGAGGAGGGTACAGTTTTGCTTTGAACTTTCAAAGGAAGTTCAGTGTTATTTCTGGCCTTGCAGTTTCTAACCGTGCTGACGTGTCTCTCACCTGGGTTCCTGGATGTAGAGCTTCTACTCAGCTCTGCTCCAGGAGCCCAGTGGTCCTATCTGACCCTCCCTGCTCGTGTCTCATTGAGTGAGGCCCATGGGGCCGTGCCAGGCTTTGAGGGCCAAGGTGACCCTGTTTCTTTGGAGCCCGGCCTCAGTTGGGCCATTCTGACAAGTCTGCTGAGAACTGGCTCCTCCCACCTCCTCTTCAAACCCTGTCTGCGCCCACACTGCCCTTTGTCCCCACAAGCCTGCTGGCATCGGGGATTGCCACAGACTCCGGAATTTTGTCCCCAAGTTGAATGGCCCTCATGCCTTACTTAGAGCAATGACCATGGACGCGTAACTGTGCCAAGTTCTGTTAGGATTTTTCTTTTCTTTTTTTTTGAGATAGAATCTCACTCTAGCCCAGGCTCATCTAGAATTTACTCTGTAGTCCCAGGCTGGCCTTGAACTCACAGTGATCTTCCTACTTCTGCCTCCCAGGTGCTGGGAGTGCTGCCACACCCGACTTCTGTTATGTTTTCACTTGCAGAATTTCATTGAGTTTTTGCACAGTTCTCTAACGCAGGTGTGTATTGGCCCTATTTTATAGTAGAAGCTGAAGCCGTAGGATGTTTAATGACATTCCTCGGGTCACTCAAGAGGTGAGTGACAGGTTAGGGGTCTCTGGATGCCTTGTACTGAGCCCTACTGATGTGTTTATTTTGTTTTGGTCTTTGAGACAGGCTCTCACTGTGTAACTCTGGATGGTCTGGAACTTGCCATGTATACCAGGCAGGCCTCAAATTTGCTACAGTCCTGCCTCTGCCTCCTGAGTGTCAGGGTTATGGTGTGTGCCACAGTGCTTGGCTGGTGTCCTTCTTTATCCATTCTTTGTCTGATCTGTGATGGGGCCTTATACGATGGACTGGAGTGAGCCAGGTTATTCGGGCTGGTCGCCTTCCTGAGCAGTGCTCCCATAGCTACCTCCTGGCCACCTGGTTGCCAGGCCTCCTCCTGCTGGGGCAGCCATGTTCCTGACTTTGCCCAACTCCTTGACCAGCTGGGGATAATATTCCACCTCCTTCAGTCCCCACCCCAGTCCTGAAGGACTGTGTGCTCCAGCACCTGCAGCCTCTTAGAGCAGGAGTGGGCAAGGCAGGCCACATTCCTGTAGCTGCTGCTGCCAAGGAGGGCCCATTGCCCTTCAACACTGCTTCCTCAGTGCAGAACCCCTGGCGATTAGCCTCCTCTGCCCCCAGTCTGGGTGGACTCTGTCCTTTCTTCCCTGAGGAGGACAGTAGCCTTACCAGAGTGGCCAGGACTCAGTCTTCGCTGTGGGTGAGAAAAATGGTCCCAACCAGGCCTGGGGCTGCTGCATGGAGCTGCCTCAGCACAGAAGCCCCGCTCCTCCTGACTGGCTTCTTGGCCTACACTTAACTGATTAAGGGTTTAGATCATCTTGGGCTTGTTCTTGGGGGTTCTGTCCTAAAGGCCTGATTTTCAGGATAGGGGGTACAGCCTATGTTTCCTTGTCAGACTACCCGACCAGACTGAGCATCTTGGGATGAGGGTCTTGCTCTCATCACATGGCCCAGTGCCTGGCACCAGGCTATGTCATCAGGGCATCAGTGGGTGCGACCAGAAGCAAGCTGCCCAGACCTGAGGGTCCCGCGTATGTAACAGGGCCGGGCAGTTGGTGCACTCAGCTGCCTAAAATGAGATGTAGGAACACTTGGTGCTGGTCAAGCCTCCACTCAGACGTTTTTCTGATCCATTTCCAGCAAATTGTGGCTACAAATGTGCCCCCTGAAGATCAGGACAGCTCTGGGGACGATTCTGACAACTTCTCTGGCTCAGGTGCAGGTAAGGCTGACCCAGGACCCTGAGATAGCAGAAGGCTGTGGCTTACATGGTGGGCAGGCAGTTTGCTGGTTTTAGTGAGTCCCCTCTCTTCCCAGCCCTATTTCCCCCAGCTGGGTCAGAAGCAAGATGCTAAGGGAAAACATGGCAGCCAGCTGCAAGAAGCCTGGATGAGTGGAACCTCCAGGGAGTAGAAGCAAAGGCTGCCCCTCTGCACGCAACACACACTCCCCTGGCTCACTAAGGTCCATCTTACAAGGACCTGAGGCTGGGGCCTACCCCACTTAACACCAGCATGCACAGCACCTGGGGCCAACCATTGGAGCCTGCACTGAGCCTTGGAATTCCCATCTGTGACCTGGGAATGCTTTTGCCCAGAGATTGGTGGGAGCTTTGGGAAGCATAGAGCCAGCTGGCTTGGAGAATTGCCATCATGTCCCTTTTCCCTGGAGAAGAAACACCCCTGAGTTGGAGCTGGTCAGTGAGACCTCTCAGAGAAGGTGGCACTTTTAGAGTTTAGAAGGGCTCAGAAGGGAGGTTAAGGCAGCAGTGGGAAAAAGGTCCCAGAACAGAGGCTAAAGAGCTGGGAGGCAAGATACAGACTTGCATCCTGGAGCCTGATCCCTTCTGGAGAGAGGGCAGGAGACTTGGGAGTACTGGGTAAGGCCTTGTCCCCTTGCTCTTGGCAGAGCCTCTTCCCAGGTTCCTGGGGTCTTCCAGCTCCAGAGGCCAGGCTGCCCCCAGGGAGCTGCAGCTACAAAGGTCAGCTTTCCTAGTCCATGTTCAGCCTCGGCTAGCTCATTCTCAGCAGGCATCCCCCCCCCCCACTTCCAGTGCTGACCCAGTGTCAGGCCTCCTCCTAGCCTGATACTGGCTGGGCTTTGTTTTCAGGGCTGGGGAGGGGGTCCTTGACCCTGGTGTTCTCTTCTGGCCCAACAGGTGCTTTGCCAGATGTCACCTTGTCACGGCAGACTTCCTCCACTTGGAAGGATGTGTGGCTCCTGACAGTCACAACCACAGCTCCAGAGCCCACCAGCAGGGATGCTACAGCCGCCTTTACCTCTATCCTGCCAACTGGAGAGAGGCCTGAGGAGGAAGTGGCTGTACTTGCAGAAGTGGATCCTGGCTTCACTGCTCGGGAGAAGGAGAAAGAAGTCACCCTGGAGCCCAGGGAGACCACACAGCTCCCAACCACTCAGCAGGTCTCAACAGCCAGAGCCACCACAGCCCAGGCACCCTCCACTTCCCACCCCCACAGGGATGTGCAGCCTGGCCTCCATGAGACTTCAGCCCCTGCAGCATCTGGCCAACCTGAGCATCACCCTCCCCACGTGGAGGATGGAGGTGTCTCTGCCACCAGTGTGGCTTCTGAAGACAGAGCTGCCACTCAGCTCCCAGCTGGAGAAGGCTCTGGGGAACAGGTGAGTGGTCTTTTGTTTTCTGGGACGTTGGATAGCTACTAGTTTCTGATACCCCAACACCCTGTGTCCTATGAGCACATTGTACTTCATAAAGATGGGTCTTACAGGGTTTTACATTCTCCCTGCCTCCAGGAAAGACTAATTATAAGGTTAGCAAAGAATCCTTGAAGGTCATTCAAGAGCTAGCCACCTAAACTTACACTAGGGTGAAAGTTCTCCCAAGCCTTATTTTTTGGTCTTATAACATCATGGGAATTTTCATATACAAATGTGTGCTTTGTGTCACTAGAGGTGATATTTGCCCTGGCCAGCCAGGGTCCAGTGTGTCTACATTACATGAGGGATGCTGGCTTTGGGGTCCAGGATCCCATTCAGTCCAGGCTGGGTGTGATTGGAGCAGTGCAGGGAAATCCACTCGGGGTTTGGAAATGCTGCAGGTAGCTGCTAGGTGGTGGCTCTCATCCAGTCTGATCCAACCTGCTCTCCCCTAGGACTTCACCTTTGAAACATCTGCGGAGAACACAGCTGTCGTAGCTGCGGTGGAACCCGACCACCGGAATCAGCCTCCCGTGGACAAAGGGGCCACGGGTGCCTCACAGGGCCTCCTGGACAGGAAGGAAGTGCTGGGAGGTGAGTCTCTGGGGTAGGTGGGAGAAGGCAGCCTGTAGCTCTGGGATGGGGGCATCTCCTGTGCTGTCCAGCAGGGGAGAGGCTACCGCTGAGCTGCACTGACCTCTGTCCACTCCATAGGGGTCATTGCCGGAGGCCTTGTGGGGCTCATCTTTGCCGTGTGTCTGGTGGGTTTCATGCTGTACCGGATGAAGAAGAAGGACGAGGGCAGCTACTCCTTGGAGGAGCCCAAACAAGCCAACGGCGGTGCCTATCAGAAGCCCACCAAGCAGGAAGAGTTCTATGCCTGATGTGGGAACCATTCTCCCTTCACCCCTGCCACTCACTAGGCCCCCACTTGCCTCTTCTGTGAAGAACTCTAAGCCCCGGCCTCCCTGCCACCGTGCCGTCTCCCCAGCTCCTCCACCCCTCCGGCTACTCCTTGCAGTCCGTGCAGTCCTGGGCTGTGCTGGGAGCTCACTCCGCTTCTCTTGACTTCTCCTAGAGGCTTGGGCGCAAAGGGTTTCTCGAATCTTGACTTCCACTGCAGCCACACCTAGCATCCCACCATTCTGACTCAGTTTCTCCAAATGAGAGCAGCCTCTCCCAGACTCCGCTCTGGAGAGAGAGGGGAACCTACAGTGCTTTGCACCTGGAGGATCCTGGGGGCTCCAGGAGGCTTGGGCTGCCATTCAATAGCACTTACTGTAGAGACAGCTTGGGGCGTGGCTGCACTGTGGTAGAGATGGAGTCCAGGGCTCCTCCGAATTCACTTCTGTTGTGGGGAATCTACTTTAGATATCAACTTGTTTTTGCACATGTTTCCTGTAGTTTCTCTGTTCATAGCCCCAATAAGACTTCGTCACTTCTGGGGTCGGTTGACTGTTGTCCCTCATCTCGCTTCCCTAATTTGCATTTGGGAGACAGCATCAGGGTTAAGAAGACTTTTTTATTGTTTTGTTTTTGAAATAGAAGAACCAAATCTGGATGCCAAAAGTAGGCCTAGTTTGTGTGTTGTCTCTGAGTTTGTCACACATGCGTGCAACAGGGTATGGACTGTGTGGTGGCCCCTCATTTTTTGGCGGACCATTGGTGGGCTGACCGGTCCAGAGTGGCCACCTTTTGTGTGCAGTTGTGTTTGTGTCCAGGAACCCAAAACCATGTTCATGGCCTGGACCACTGTGACATTGGCAGAGCCTGTGTGAGTTTAATCTGGTGCTCAGGCTGAGGAGAGAGGACTATGGAGTGGGTAGAGGGTGGTGTGGGGGGGATCCCCAAGATTTGGCATCATTGCTGGGGAACCCTTTCTCCAGGAAGTTGACAAGAGGCATTTTGGGTACAGCTGGCTCCACCATCAGGAAGCAAGCTCACCTTCAGCTCCTGCGGTGCTGGAGTTAGGAATGTTTCCCAAAGAGTCTTTTGCTTTTGGCAAAACGCTACTTAATCCAATGGGTTTTTTTCCCTGTACAGTAGATGTTGCAGATGTAATAAACTTTAATATAAAGGAGTCATGTGGACTCAACTGCCTTCACTTCTTCTCTGGGCTGGTGGTGTGGACGTGACCAGCCTTTTCCCAAACCCTGGCAGCTCTGGGAAGCTGGGCTAGAAGCTTTGTGCCCTTGTGGCTCTGAGGGGAGGGATCCTGTGTCCAGAGTCCCTCTGTTTATTTTTATTGTTATTATTTTTTTTCCTTTTGGCTGAACTTCTTTGTGACAAGTCTGTAGGTTCGGCCAAGGTTTCATAGGGCCTGATGTCAGACCTTCTAAGTGGCTTGAGTAACTGGGACTCTAGTGTAGTGAGAGCAGAGGCTACTGGAGCCTTGCAGACTGCAGACACTTGGGGCAGCCCTTCTCCACACCTTGGCTAGGACCAGAGGCCCAGCTTGGGGGTCCCTTGCTTAATTTACCTCGATGATGTTCCAGCTGCTCACAGAGACACACCGTCAAATGAAGAGAGCCCGTGCCCTCTGCTCCATCCTGGGACTTGCGGCCAGAGCGAATGGCAGAACAAGATGTGAGGTGCAGGGTGGGTTGTGGGACTGCCCTCAGCTTTGGGCTAGCGGTTCAGCAGTGCCTGGCCTCGGCTACTGGGCCCATTCGTGTAACTGCAATAAACGGTACTTGTCCTTTTGGACAGCAGACACTGCTGGTGGTGATGGAGTCTCTTCTTGACCTGGCAATGTCCTTCCCTGTCCCCTCTCTTCAGTAGGCTAACTGGGCCGTGCCCCAGCATGGTACTGATCAGCAGGATTAGTACTGAGCTCCCCTGCTGTAAGGGAAGTGGAGGTCCATCTCTGCCCTCCTCACCCAGACCCCAGAGCAGGACTTCCCTCTTTCAAGGACTCCTGGCTTTGCACCTTCTCTCCTCCATGCTTAGAGTACAACACCAACTAGGTATGTCCCCTTGCTTGAAGTCATGAGGGCTCCCTGCTGACTGGGTTTCAGGGTTTACTCAGCCCTGTTTGCTTATTGAGCAATTCTCAAAAAACTTTCACTAACAAACTCAAGTAACAAAGGCTTACCAGTATTACATTGGGGAGAAAAGGGAAAGATTTGCAAGTTGAAAGAGCACAGTGCACTGAGGGACCCCCCCCTTCATTGTAGGGAAGCTAGCTGCCTCTCTGGGTCCTATCCAGGCTGCTGACCCACTCTGGCCTTCGATAGCAAGAGTGAGCGTGGCACCTGCTCATAGTGCAGCATCTGGGGCTTAGCAAAATGGGCTAGTCCCATCCGAAAGAGTGTACAGGCAGCTGGACCTGGTGACGCATGCCTATCAACCCAGTAACTTGGGAGGCTGAGGCAGGAGACTTGCAAGTTGAAAGCCACTTTGAGTTACAGAGTGAATTCAAAGCCAACCTGGACAACTTAGTGAGATCCTGTCTCAAAAAGTAAAGTGGCTGGGGAGGGGGGCTCTGGAACATAACCCCTAGCCATACTCATGCAGACAACCATAATTAGACTCAGTGGGACACACACAAAACAAGCACAGAAATGACCTGGGGTTGAGGGTGCTTGGGTGTTGTGGAAGAACAAAGGACTTTCTACATTTCTAACAAGACATTTTTAGTTACTTTCTAGTGTAATGAAGCATCTTGCCTTGGCTTGATTGTATTCCATTCTTCATTTGTAGCTGGCATCCGTTCTAATTGCATTTCCTGCCTCTTGCCTCTGGGGTTTTGCTCTGGATACATTGTCACATCTACAGTGAAGATCCTGGACCCTTATTCTCCAGCTCTCAGGAGGCTGTAGCTTGTGGAGACAGGCAGGTGTGAGAGTGTGTCCTTGGCAGAGTTCCATGTGGGCTGGTGGGTTGGGGGAGATGATGGACAGACACCTCAATGGACTCAGCATGCAGGCTACTGGAGGTGGTCAAGGAGGCCATTGAACTGGGCGTGGAAGAGCAAATCACAGTTGGTCTGAAGGGAGAAGACCCAGCTCAGCCAAAGACTCCCGGAGGCTTCTGGCTGGCTAGGATGTTGGCACAGGTGTAGGAAGGAAGGGCTGGAATGTGGTGAGTGTCATATGGGGCCACTTCAGGAAAGAGGAGCCCTTGCAGCGGGGGAGGGAAACAGGGAGGGGCTGGATTGTGACGTAGAGGCAGAACTAAAGGATTTGTGAGGTGTGCCCCTGACTCACTGGGAGAACCTGAGGAAAAGAGTGGGATAAGGGTGTCTCCTGAGCCCGTGGTCTAGAGGTGGGTTCACAGAAGGAGAAGGGACAGTTGCCCTCGAGGTGGGTGATCTCATGTATTGTGGAATGGGCCTGCCATCCTGGCACTGAAGACAGGAGAAGCCCTGGCCAGCTAGCCTAGCATAACTGGTGAGCTCCAGGCCATTAAGAGACCCTGCCTCAAAGGAGGTGGGTGGCATTCCTGAGGATGACACCTAGGTTGCCCTCTGCCCACCACATGCATGAGCATGCCTGTACTCACTAATATGCACACACACCACAAAAATAATAACCTGCTTTAGGCTCCCGAGCCCTAAAGTCATGCAGGCTCCAATTCTAGCCATTGAAAACATGCTCCAGACTTCCTCCCTCCCCTAGCCACTCAACACCGTGCATCCCTCCATCTCTGTACCTGTCCTTTTTGTACATGAGTGTGAGTGTGCAAGATGGGTGTGTCCCATCCTTGCAATCCTTGGCAATTCTGTTCCATGCCTGCTTGACTTCAAAGGAGGAGAAGCATGTGAGCCTGCCCTGTGACTCAGGCATTCCTCTGGGCACCTCTTCCACTTCACCAAAGCCCTTTCCCCTTCCTTGGGTGCTCTTGTGAGGCAGTTTACTATGCCGTCTGCCAGCGGCCATGGCACAAGAAAGTGCCTTTCCATTCTGAAGTCCAACAGACCTTAAAAATGGATGACTACAAGACACCCCTCCGCCCGAGAAATTAGAATTAAAAGACAACATAGTATGACGGGAGGGGGAGAGACTAGAACACTCCTAGGCTGTTAGAGAATGTGCCAGTACTCACAAGCATTTGGAAACTTCTAGAATGATAGCTATTGAAGCCAAGCATTCACTTTCCTACAGCGGTGGAATGAGGGCATGTGTCTGAGGTGTGTGTAAGGATACTCTCAGCAGAGGTAGCCATCATAGCCGGACAGAAGCAAATGTCTGTGAACAGGAGAATGGAAAGAGAATCTGTGGAATATCCAAAGAAAGACTAGTCAGTGGTTAAATAAATAAAATACTGAGGCATAGATGGATGACCAGGCAGCATGTCAACTGCGTGAAGTCAGACAGAAAGGAGCCTGGGCTGCATGGGTCCATTTGTAGGAGGCACAGTGCAGGAAAGGCTAGTTGATGATGATGGAAGCTAGTAGGCTCCTCTGGCCAAGGGTGGGGTGTGGACAAGGCAGGGACACAAAGGAACCTTCTGGGATGCTGGAAATGTTCTCTAGCTTGATGTGGGTGGTGATTACAAGGGTGAAGGTATATGTATATAAATCAAACTGAACGCTTAGGGAGTGTGCTCTGTGTATGTTATTCTGCAATAGCAAAGTTACATAAAGAAAAAGAAAGCTTATTATAAAAGGGCTTCTGAGATTCTAATTAATTCCTTGAAACTCCACTGTAGCATTTTCAGTAAAAACTAGGGAGGCCCACATGGCCTGCATTTTCTTCTGAATCCCAGAGGATTCTAATTTATGAGTAGGAGAGGCCCAGAGCAAAGCCAGTGACAGCTGGCTGCTTGTCTGGACAGCGGGATGGTGGACACCATGCCCCAGTGCCCCACCTTCCTCTGCTTCCTGGAACCTGCCCTACCCAGCCGCTCTTTCCAACACTTAAGGCTGAGAGCTGAGCCATTCCTCCACTCCAGGAAAATATTTGTTCAGGGACTTGGCACCCGCAGAAGAGGAAATAAAAGCCACCTTGGAGCGGAGCAGGCGGCCCTGCTGCAGGCTGCTTTGTCTGCCTCTCCAGACTAGCTCAGCATGGGCAGCGTCTAGAGCTAGGGCCACAGATACCACCCCGCAAATAGCCTGCACTAGGGGTGACCCAGGGCTCAGCTCTCATATTCATTCAGTCCTCAGGCACCTGCCAGTTCAACCAACCCAGGGTGATGAAGCTTACTGTGTAACAAGCCTGGCACCGGGCTGGGCCTTGCTTTCCTGTCTCATGTGTGAGAGAGGCCATGATGGCATGGAGTCGAGGTGGCTGCTGGGACCCCGTGATTGGGTTTATGAACCAGGCAAGAAGTGAGCATCTGGGGTCAAGTGAAGGGACCTCTATGTGTGGGGTGTGGGGTGGGGTCAGCATTGTCCAGAGTAGACTGAAGAGTGGGCAAAGGCCCAGAGGCAACAGCGCCCAAGAGGCTGGGAGTGCTGATGAGATCTGCTAGGGTTGAGAGGAACCTGTAGAGAAGACAGCCAGGGATCGCCCAGGGCAAGCACGTGACAGTGCGTGGACTCCATCTCCAGGGCAGCAAAGGTGCGTATTTGTAGTGAACCATTTCAACACATGGATTCTCTTTAGCATATAAAAATATAAAGAAAGTCAGCTGACTCTGGTGGAGCAGATATATAATCTCACCCACTCAGGTGGACAGGAAGATGGCAAGTTCAAGGTCTCCTAGGTTACAAAATGAGTTCAAGTTCACCCACCTAGTCAACTTAATGAAACCCTGGCCCCCCAAAAGGAGGGTGTGGGCGAGAGCTGGGGAGATAGCTTATTTGGTAAAGTGCTGGCCTTGCATGATTACTTAAATTCAATCCCTCTAACCTGAGCAAAATGCTGTGTGTGATGACGTGGGCCTGTAGTCCTAGTGCCTAGAGGCAGAGACAGGCAGAACCCCAGGGCTCACTGGCTAGCTAGTCCAGCCTCATGGGTGAGCTCCAGGCCAATAAGAGACACTGTCTCAAAGGGGGTGGATGGTCTTCCTGAGGAACATCTGGCATTGACCACTGGCCTCCACACACATACACGCGGATACATGTGCCACACACATATGAACACACATAGACACACCACACACACAAATAATAATGATCTTTAAAAGTTAAAAATAAGGGGCTGGAGAGATAGGTCAGTGTTTAAAAGGTGTTTGCTTGCAAAGCCTGTCCGTCAGGGTTCAATTTCCCAGCTGGACCAGTATTAATTGACAAGTAGCAGGAGACCTCAGCAAGCCCATAAATACACATACATGTAAATAGATAACTTAAAATATTTTGAAGTTAATAAGGGGCTGGGGAGATGGTTCAGGTGTTAAAGGCGCTTGTTTGCAAAGCCTGCCAACCTTGCATCGATTCCCCAGTACCCAAAGAAAGCCAGATGTGCAACGGCACATGTGTCTGGAGTCCATTTGCAATAGCAAGAGGCTCTGGCAGGCCCTTTTCTTATACAAGTAAATACATAAAATATTTTCTAACAATTTAAAAATAAAAAGGGGAGGGCCTCATAATTTCTCCTTCCAGAAGAACTCTTGGCATTAATGGTTGCTAGGGGAGGGGGAGTCATGATCTTCAGTGGTGTAACCACTGGTAAGTTGCCTGTGCTCCAGGAAGTACCCCCCCAACCGTAGTCATACAAATAATCCAAATTTAACTCAGTAAAGGGGAGAAGGGGTTTAGTCATAGTGGGGGTGAAGGTAAAGTACAAGAACATGTATAAAATTGTCAAAAATTAATATTAAAAACTGAAAAAAATTAAAAGGGCAGGGATACAGCTAAAGGAAGAAAAAAGCTGCCTCAAACCCTACCATCCAAATGTTTTCTGGTGGCATTTTAAAACTGAAAACTGAAAAGACTTGTGTGCACATAACCAGAAATCCAAGCAGACGAGAAAGGCACGAAATGCAAGTGAAATCCTCCTCCCCACCTGGAGCTCAGGCCAAAGGCAACTTCCTTTAACAGGGCTCGGGGTACACGTCCAGGACGTCTCTCTGAGGGTAAGGTTGGCTTTCAAAACTTACACAGGTGGTTGGTGCAAGAAAAGAAACTTGCAGGAATCTCCACACAGGGATCTGCGTGGTTCCCTTTGCTGACCAGAGGGAAATAGGTCAGTCTTGGTGCTGTGTGTGTGTGTGTGTGTGTGTGTGTGTGTGTACACGTGTGTGCTAGAAGACAACCTTGGGTGTCTTTTCTTAGGAATGCTATCTACCTTTTTTGAGACAGAGTCTCTCATTGGTTTGAACTTGCCATTGAAGATGGGCTGTCTGGCTAGCACCCAAGCATCCTCCTGTCTCAGCTGCTGCAGTGCTGGGATTACAAGCGCACGCCCCATGCCTGGCTTTTGTTAAGTGGGTACTGGGCATCAAACTCAGGTCCTTATGCTGTGACTGAGCTATCTTCCCAGATCCATGTCCTTTTCTTGCAAGGGCTGCAGTGTTGATGGGCCTGAGCCACCCCAGCTCTTCCTCCTGGTGGGCGCCTGATTACATGTAGTTACTGCCCCTGAGCCTCTATGAACACACACAGCCAAGGGTTCTGCGTGGAAGGAAGGGGATGTTCCTTACAGTTGTCTTCCCAAAGTGTTACCAATTTCTCATGCCTGTCACCACGTCCAGATTGCACAGAGTCCCAAACACACTGCCACATTTTATCAAAAGCTTCTGTTTTCTTTTTGCTGCTGGGCTGTGGGTGGGGATGGCATTGCGTGCTTATTTTCTATTGCATTTATTTACTTGCAAATGAAGTGAGGAATCTCTTCATATGCTTTCTTTATGTGTGTGTGTGTTTAGATAGGGGTACCCGATTTTTCGTGTTTTATGGCTCACTTTCCTAATAGTCTTCTTTTGCTTGTGGGTGTGTCTGGTGTTCTTGCGTGCTAAGAAGGATCAAGCATGTCTCTTCTGAATACTCCACTGCAGTGCTGGTGGTGGGGAGGCTGGCCAGTAGGGGGGCCTGGCCTGGCCTGGGGTCCATGTGAAGAGGGTGCCAGTCAGGAGCAAGCAGGGGCCTGGGAGAGGGTTGGGATCAGCCAGTGGATTCCCTAGCTTGTAGATTGATTTGTTTTTTGTTTTTATTTTTTGCACAACAGTCTAGAGCCCTTTGGATCGGGCGTGGTGGCGCACGCCTTTAATCCCAGCACTCGGGAGGCAGAGGTAGGAGGATCGCTGTGAGTTCAAGGCCACCCTGAGACTACATAGTGAATTCCAGGTCAGCCTAGACTAGAGCGAGACCCTACCTCGAAAACCAAAAAAAAAAAAAAAAAAAGTTATTTGGCGTAACCAACACGGGGCTTCCAGGCTCAAGAATTCAGATGTAAGTCAGGCAAGTGAGCTAGCTCCCAGCATGCAGTGAGGCCCAGGTACTATCTGGACAGCATTTGGCCTTTTGGTGGAAGATGGACGTGGTGGCTGAACAGGTAAACTTTGCCATGCTTCATGCACTGAGTGATGGCCTGGGCACTGCTTCTCAGAGCTTGTTTGTTCATCTCTGAGATGTGCTCATAGAGACAGTCCAACACAAGGCTGCTGACCCAGGACTCAGCATTGCCCCTCCTTCCCCAAGCGGGTCTCCACCCACAGTGCTCAGCTGTCATGATCAGCCTATCATATTCTTGAGAAAACTTGGAACAGTGTAGGGTATGGGTCTTATTCTTCAGTTCTACAGAGGACGAAGAGGAAGTGAGGGTGTGAGGGTGAGAGGAGTCTTGCTCTAGGTGGAAGGGCTGTCCAAAGCAGGACGGAAGAGGGGAAGGCTGGAGGGGGCAGACCTGCAGCTTGCTTTCTCAGACCCTCTCTTTCCAGTGCCCATCCTCTCTTGTGCCAGTGGGCAGCCTGCAGCTCAGACCTGGTGTCCAGGTGGGCTCTGGCCCACTAGCTCCCTTAGGCCTCAGCTTCCTCATCGGAAGCCCAGGAATGTGGGTTCCATCCTTCAGGTTCTCAGGATAGTGGGGAAGAGAGCCAAGCAAATCTAGTTTCCTGTCAAGTGCTACCCAGTAGGGTCTGGATAATTCTAACAGAGCTACTACCATTGCTTACTTGCCTTGAACTGACCCTAGCTACCTCCCCTCCTGCCTGAGGGACACAGAGAAACACAGGGACTTTGGAGTTAGACTTCAACTCCACTTGCTGCCTAACCAGAAACTCTTCAGAACTTTGGTTTTCTTGTCTGTGAAATGGGTTACACTGCTCTTACCTCATTAGGGTGGCACCACATAAATTAAGATCATGTCTGCAACTGCTGAGCAGTTCTCTGTGGGCACTTTGCCAGCGCTCCATAAATAGTAGCTTTTACTCTTAGGGTCACAGAAACCCAGAAAGGAGGGTTTTACCCTCCCAGTTTGCAGATGGGGCCACAGACACCCAGGCCGTTGCTCCCTCTAGCCATGGAGCCAATATTCAGATCCAAATCTTCACTAGTCTCTGTTCCACTGTTAAATCCTATGCACTTCTGCTAGTGACAGGCTACCTGGCTAGGAGAGGGGAGGCTCTTCCAAGCTGGCGCTGCCCTCCCTTAGCCCTGAGGCTATTCCCAGACACAAAAGGGTGGCCTCACCAAAGAGCCTGGGAGCCCCACCTGTCCATGCTGAGAATGTGCCCTGCAGGGAACCATTGTCACAAGCATCAAACAGCCAGGAGGAAGATGCCCAGCCCCTGGCAGCTCTGTGGCCCCTACTTGTCAGGGGCATGCCCTCTCCAGGCGTTGGGGAGGGTGGGCAGCACAGTCTGAGGAAGATGTCAAAAAGCCATCACAGGGCTCTGGCAGGAAGTTTCAGAGAATGGCCCGGGCTCCAGAAGGGAGCTCTCCTCTGGGGTTCTTCCCTGCATCTCTCAGCACAGAGGAGGACTTTCTCAGAGGGGCTGGCCAGTGAGGCGACAGGGTACTCTTGGCAAGTGAAAGGTATCCTCAGGAGGCACTCAGTGTGGGATGCCTGTGTCAGGGATGGAGAATGGGGCTGGGGAGACACCACAGGCCAGTTTTAAAGCAGGGTCTTTGTACCCCAAGTCAATGATAGAACCAGCTCCTAGTGGCTGCTTGTGACCTGAGTTCAGTGACCTACATGATTGGTTTGAAATTGGCCATGGTGAGAATATTTACACCAAGAAAATAGGCAAGAGCTACAAATCAGAACCTGTTGTTTGATTGTCGTAGTTTGGTAGTTTCCAGTGAATTTTGAAATGTGTGCACGGGAGAATTCCCTTTGTTCCTTAGCGGGATGCTCTGTTCTGGCTGTTGTGGTAGGAAGGACAGGGAGGCCTTGGCTGACCCCCTGAGAGGGTATGAGGCTGCCTGAGAAAGGTCTGCAGAGTTGGGGGGGGGCAGGAAGGACGCCTCCGAATGGTAACCTGACTCCTGCCATGTGGGGCTCAGTCTGGGGGTGGGGCACAGGATTAGGTCTCTCCAGGCCTTCTTTGGCCAGAGCCTGAGAATCTGCAATAAAACCCTTAATGAAAAACACCTGGGTTTTGCCCCAGAGCTGGGCTCTTCATGGGGATGGGAAGGGGGATTAGGGGATTGGAAGTGAATGTGGAGAGAGACCATGAACTTCATTCACTGGTTTGCTCATGCATTAACTCTTGTCTCCCCCAGCTTGCAGAATGAGAATGAGGAGCAGAGGAAACGACTAAGGAAGGCGGAGCCATAAAAGGCCTTGGGGGGGGTGCTGAGGTGACCTGTGCATGTGGGTAGTCCATGGAAGCTTCCAGACAGTGTCAGAACCACAACCTCCATAGGTCCTGGGCTTCCCAGGTCTCCATGACAGGTGTGTGTGTGACTGCATGTATGCTCAGAGAAATTGATGAGAATGCAGGAAGGATGAAGGTTGAGGTCTCTTCTGTCTCCTGTCCCCTCTGCCCAGGACATGTAGGAACAGGAGCCACTCAGCACCCAAAGGGAACACCTGGCTCATGTCAGAGCCTGCTGGGGCCTTGATCTGGTCTAGCCTGGCCTCTAGCTCAGAATTGACCCTTGGGCCTTTATAGCCTGGAGACGTGGGGTGGCTCAAAGCCCTCTGTCCTTCCTCTGGGTGGAGATATGCCAGGAAGGTTCCAGGCTGGCTCAGAAGCCAAGCACTATACTGACAGGCCAGGTCTCAGTTCCTAGCAGTAGCCTCCAGCCAGGTAGGGTGCCAGGAACACGGGTATATTGATACTTGGTAACTACCAAGCCTCTTCTGGGTCAAGGCCTACATCTTCTAATCCCTTCTCCATACCCAAATTCTGCCCAGAGACAGGTGACTCCACACCTCCACAGCCATCGTTGAGGGTCCAGGGACATGTGAGCCTCTGGGCAATTCTAGCTCAGCAGGTTCATGGTCTTCACTGGCACCAGAAATCACTTCAAGGAGCAGCTTTGCATTAACTGTCACACAGTAGCCCAAGTGTGTTCTCCAGGGACAGCCAGAGAGTACTTCCTTTGTAAAACACATCCAGGGCTCCCATACCCTCTCTGCCCTTCCCCCTACCCCATGGGCTGCCCCTCTCCCCATTCCTGGTTAATAAACACCCCTTAAAAGGATGTGGGGACTTTGAGAGTGGGGAGGGGTGCTGTGAAAATCGAAATCCATAAGCTCAAGAGCTCTGGGCGGTGTAGCCCCCTGCTGTCGACGCTTCCAGCGAGGGCAGCCCCCACAGCCTTCTGGGCACCATGTGGGGACAGAGGCCAGGCATCTGGAGATGAAAGGCCTGGGACCATCTGCAGCCCCAGCCACCACCCAGGAGGCAGCGCAACCAGTGTTCCCAGGCTTTCCTCTGGGGCCATGTGGTCCCAGCTTGCACACCATCCCCTACCCCCACCACCAAAGACATGGTTTCTACAGCATCCATAGACTGTCCTGGGCAGAGGAACTGGCCCTGTTAGATGGGCTGAGTGGATAGGCCACTCATGGACATGGAAGTTCAGCTTTTCAAAGGCTAACACTTCCCAGCACCCTCTTTTTTACCATGGGCCCTTTAGGGCACAGAGCTGACTAGCAGTCAGTAGACCAGGCTTCACCACAAGACCCTGACCTCAGTTTTCCTCATCTGTAAAAAGTTGCACATGTTAGTAACAGGTAGATCTGGGGTAGGGGGGCTGGGGATATAACTCAGTGGGAGAATGCTCACCTAGCATACAAGAGGTAGAATCTGGATTTGAGCCCAAAACTGCTTTGCAAGCTTCATAACAGGGCTGCAAAGTCCCTCAGCTGATGCTCACTGATACTTGCCTCTCGCGGGATCCACAAGGCTAGCTCTTGGTGCTCTTCTGAGGATGTGGATGGACTTTTGGGGGTTACAAAGCTGGAAGGATTCTCAGACCCACACCTCAAGCTTGAGGTGTGGAGAAGAGGCGTGATCTATCAGTGATGAGTGACTCTCCAGACGCCCTGAACCCTCTCTGTCACAGGATGCTAGGCTCCGACCATGTTTGGGTTTGGAAACACTATGGCTGGGACTCTCCCTGGGGTAGAAGCAGTAGAATGCCTGTGGTCACTGCATGAGGTCCCTTTGCACCCCATGACTGATACTAACTCCCAAGGAGAGCAACAGGCAGCGAAAGGCAGTAGGAAGCTGTTGGAAACTTCCTTGCTGGATCAGTGGCTAAGATGAGGCTTCAGGGTAGCACTAGATTCAAGAATGGTCCATGCCAGGCTCCATGCCAGTGGAGCCTCTGGGCACACAGCCTCAGGTGGAGGGATTCTGGGGGCTCTCACCTGGGCCAGCTCTTGGAGCCTGCAGGCCATGGGAGTAGAAGTCAAGTTGGAGGGGCTGCAGGAGTGGGACTGACCACTGCTCAGTCCTGGCTTCCCTCTGGGATGGAGACCAGCCCTTAGAGACCCCATTTTCCTGCTAGGAAGATACACATCAGACTTCAGGACCTTGGCTACTGGGAGCTGGACTCAGCCTATAGGACAAGGGCTATGGGTGCCAGGGACAGTTTCATCATCAGCAAGGGGCTCTAGGACTGCCCTGGGGGAGATGGGCAGGTTGTCCCCCTGGGAAAAGGCTGCAGAGGTGAAGACATGGGACATCAAGGTTGGGCAGAGGATGAGCTGGCAGGAATTGGAAGGGCAGCCTGTGGTGGCCTTTGTGGGTGGTGGTGACAGAGCTGGCTGGCTCTCCAGGGGCCTCCTGCATCAGCTGCAGCATGACCAGAGCAGCCACCCTGAGGTGCACCGAGGCTCTGTGAGTCAGGGGCATGCTGGGAAGCACACACTGACCCTCAATTCCCAGCTGGCTTTCTCATCATCCCTCCCTGCTGGAGGACAACTTCCTGTAAGGGTTACTCATTCAGCTGGGGCCCCCACACGGTGGAGGGACTGAGATGGATCAGCTGGGTAACTTCTCTTTGGGGAGACAGCTAGCTTGGCTTTCTGGATACTTCCTTTGTCCTGTATAGGAAAACCTTTCCTCTTACCTGCTGCCCTAACCTATAGCTCTGTGTAGGACATGGGGTGCCAGCCTCCCATTGAACCCCAGAGATTCACCGTGTGGCTTCTCTTCCTGTCTGTTTTCCTCATCTGATGTGGATGTGGAGGCAACTAAGCAGTTGTTACTCTGGTAGTCAAGGGTTTTATCTGCCTGGCTGGTTCCCTGCTCAAGCAAGCTGCCTGGTGACACACAGGAGGATTGGGAACTTTTAGGACTTGAGGGGCAGGCAGGTGTGTGTACAGACCGGTGGCAGGACCACTTTACAGACTTGCCACCTGAATGAAGAAGCACTCTGGTTCTCATATTGCCTTTGGGGGGGTCTCGGCTGCTGAGTGCTCCCCACCCTTAGCTCGTCCCTGGAGCCCCTCATGAAATGGGGATGACCATTCATCCCTAGGCTGGACTGTCATGCAGCTACTGGGAGACTCTAGCCATGGGTGGCCGGTGCCTTTAGCTGGGGCTTCAGTCACCTGAACACAACAGAGAGACTACTGGATGCATCCCACTTGTGAGTTACAGTACGGGGCCCCTCCCCCTCCCTGCCAATGAGACTGATGACTTCCTGGAAAGAGGCTCAATGAAAGGTTTGTGACATGGAACATTTGATGTGACCCAAGCACTTCCTGTTCAGATGACCCCTGGGGCTTCTGACCTCCTCTCTGAAAGTTTCCCCTGTATGCCAGGATGAGTGCAAGTCAGTCATGTCTTGTCTAAGCAGAGCCTTTGACAAGGTGGGCCCACCTTGGGTCCTGGGATGGAGCTCCTGCTGCAAAGTTGCCTGCTGACCTGGTGGAAGTTCCTGGGAAACCCCAACAGGAAGCAGATCTTCCATCCCAGGTTGCTGGCACCCTCCCCCACTAGGAAAACATGCTAGAGAAGACTTTTGTGTGAGAGCCACCCTGGCCACCAGCTCGAGGCTGGTTGAGGCCTCTGAAGGTTCCCTAGGCTTCTGCTGCATGAATTGGGTTAGCAGTGGACAGGGGTGGGCTCAGATCAGGGCCCCATCTACTGCTACAGCAAGGAGCCTTGTGTGGGCTCCATCAGCACGGCCGATTCACCCATGATGCTGTCAGTCAACCTGCTGGAATATCCACGCCTTGTTATAGGAAAGAGCCTCGATCTTCAATTCTGTGCTGACTGGCTAGCCTGGTATCAGAGCCCCTGGACTCATGGCACCCATTGCCTTGTCTGTGTTAATGGGAATTTTATAGTAGGAAGACACTCACTACGTGTATCCTGCATGTGTCTGAATGGAAAGGGCATTGACAGAAATACAGATATCCTGACTTCCTGGGTGGCATCATTCAGTCTCACCTTCCAGATAAAGAAAAAGGGTCCAGATCACAGCACCTAGCCAATGAATACATCCCATGTGAATAGACAATCCCCTGGGATTTGAAGGACGAGCTTGGCTGTGATGGTGGAGAATAGTCTTCCTAAGATGCTGAAGGCCTCAGTGACACCTGTTGAATCAGAACAGGCCTGGGGACTGTTCCTTGGGTCTGGCTCTGTTTTGGCCTACTGGGGCTGAGGTCCACCCATGTTTCCTGGTGATCAACTAGTGGGTCAGCCCGGGTCCCCTGAGGCATTAATTGCCTGTGGAGCAATGTGGCTGAATCAGGCCAAGACCACAGTTGTGAGTATTCACCCTTTAGACAGGAGGGGAGGAGGAAGAGCTGGAAGGCAGGCCAGCCTCTCACGGGAAGATGTGGTAATGCTCCTGGAGAGACCAGAAATGCACCCTGTAAACTACTACCCCTCAAAGGTTGGGAATGTGAGCTAAACCACCAAGGCCATGCTTGGCCCAGCCCCTCCAGGGACAGCCACACGGTACTCTGTGGGTGAGAAAGGGCAGAGGGGTTTAGATGTTTGTCCCAGGAGAAGGTGATGCATGACTGTGGTCAAAGCAATGAAGGCGCAGAGAAGAATATGTTCAAACAATTTCCTGGGAGAAGGCAAACTGAACAGTGACTCAGTCGAGAAACAGCCAGTCGAGTGTTTGTTTTTGGAAGGACAATGTATTCAGAAGCAGTGCAATTATGAAGGTCTAGAGAGACCTCAGGGACGTAAACCCTACCAGATCCTGGGGGAAAGCCAAGATCTGACTCCCACCTCCTCTGAGCCATCCTTTTATTCACTTGACCCCTCTTTTCATTGGGAGATGTCAACACACATTTATTTATCTCTGGTAGGGCATCAGTGACAGACCAAAGAAACTATTCCACCCAAGTCTAGCCTGGAGAACGAATGAGTTTTTGAGATTCCTTAAAGGGGCATGGATGTTAAACAGAAGCTGCATAACCACAAAGCCCCTCCTGGCATGGGTGATGAGCTCCTTCCTCAAAGCTGCGTCCACGGAGTCCCCACCCCAGCCAATCTGCTAACGTCTCCCAAGACCACATTGGGTGGGGTGGGAGTGAGTGAGGGGCTGCGATCTCGGTTGAGGCTCTGAGGACCCTCTGCCCCCGGCCATATGGGAATATTGATAGACCTGCTCTTGTGAGTTCTCTGCAGCTATGCTGTACTCTGAGGACAGAGTTCCACAAAGCCTCTCCGAGGCTCCCAGGCCACCAGCATCTTGGGGAGCTAGAAGGGCTGTGGCGAAGCATCTGGAAAGAAATAAGTGTTTCAGGAAGGCTGAGGTGCTCCTGTGCATTTTTCTACCTGTATGTCTTATAGGAACCACCTACCTTAGGCTCTTTCCTCTGTGGTTTTTTTTTTTTTTTTTTTGAGGTAGGGTCTCACTCTAGCCCAGGCTTGACCTGGAATTCATTATGTAGTCTCAGGCTGGCCTCAAACTCACAGCTTCCTCCTTCATCTGCCTCAAGTGCTGGGATCCCCACACTCCTCTGACAAAGAATTCTTTCTAAGAGTCCCTGGTGGAGTCCATAGAGTCTTACAGTTAGGATCACACCCAGGGATGACTTGACTTCTTCCTTTCCTACTTTTATCCACTTGGTTTCTTTCTCATCTTTCAGCTCTAGCTAAGACGTCAAGCACTACATTAAATAACAGTGGAGAATGTGAACCCCATTTCTGCTTCCTGATTTTAGTGAATATGCCTTGGGTTTTTCCCCACTGACTATAATGTTGGCTATAGGTCTGTCACATACTTGATTGTGTTGATGTATATTCCATCTATTCCTAGTTTCTTCATGGTAACATGAGGGATGTTGGCCTTTGTCAAAAGCTTTTCTACATCTCTCCAGACTCCATCACACTTCCAGCTCAGACAGCCCTGCCTTTTTTGTGCACTCTATCCCCCGATGTAGCTCTGAGCAGTGGTTAATCTCTGCTGGTCAACTTGACAGGATTTAGAATTACCATGGAAACAAGAAGGTTATGTCTACGAGGGGTTATTTTGATTAGGTGGGAAGATCCTCCTTAATTGTGAACGGTACCATCCCAAGGGCTAGAACTCAGGACTGTATAAAAGGAGAAATCTAGCGTCAGCATTCATCTCTCCTTCCTGTGGATGTTTTGACCTGCCATGCTTTCCTCACCATGATAAACTTCCCCTTGAAACCTGTGCTGAAAATAAATCCTTTGTTTCCATAAGCTGCTTCTGTCCCAGCAGCAAGACGGTAACTGATGCACCCTCATCTCTAAAATGATGGCCAGATAATGGTCTGCTTCACAGACATCCTGCGAAGTCTAGGTGATAAAGTACAGAAACATACCTGAACTGCTTAGGACAAGGCTGGGTATAGAGAACATGCCATTTAAGGCCTCATCACCACCGTGGTGTGCACAGACCTTTGTAGTCTGCTCAAGTATCTGGTTCCCCACTAAGGTATACACCTGAGAGTAGCAGGTACATTCTCTTCCCTCCATCCCAGGGCCTGGCCCAGCAAGGTGCTCAGTGGACACAGGGAGGGACTGCAGAAGGCAGAGCCTAGGTGAAGGCAGAGCTCTGGGGAAGCAAGAGGATCCTGGTCTTTCTAGCCTGAGTTTTCAAAGTGTAATTAGGATGTGGTAGTCCAAGCATGTGGCCCAGAACTTGGGGCTCTGAGGCTGAGGAAACTTTGAACCAAAATAAGATACAACTTCTTAGGAGGAGCCTGACCCCATTTTATTGTTGAAAAGTACTTGGAGACCCTTAGGATAACAAGTCCCTAGACTATGAGGCACCCAGATATCAGCTAAGACCCTACATTAGACCAGCTGGAACCAGCCTTTATGAAATAGTGAGGAAGGGGGACAGGGGAGTAGAAAGAAGGCCGAGAGCCCATCGGTGACACCCCCTGCCTCTCCCATAACCTCACCCCCAACATCAACCTGTTCCAGACTTCCCAGCCTCTGGAGACAAGCAGCTGACCTGAATAGCACAGAGTTTATTTAGGACAAAGGACTTCAGTGTTGCATTCAACAAACAAACAAGAGGCCCAGCCTCGGGCCAGGTGAGGTGGGCAGGTGTGGAGACAGTTACAGGAGTCTGGAGGAACACTTGGCACAGTCCGGGTCCCGAGTTCACCACCCCCAAGCAGCTGGCCCCCAGGGACCAGAGTGCTCCCAAGCACAGAGCCTCAGGGGCTGGGCGTGGGGTGTATATGCCTGGAACACACTTATGCTTCTCTGGGCCCAGGCCAGAGACAGGGCTACTAAGACTCAGGGGAGTCAGAAGCAAGAAGGGGACACATTGCCTTACTCCCTTTCTGCCAAGGGCCGGAAGCAGGGGTGGGTGGGTCCCTTGGGTCCCCACAGCTCCTGTCTCTTTCAGTCCAGTCTGGGGACTAGTGATCTATGGATGGACAGTGCAGACTGGCTCTGGGGACACTGAGGGACATTTCTAGCCAGGCTGGAACCACTACACTGGAGGCCTCTGGAGAAGGGCTGGAGGCTACACAAGGGGAAGAGACCAGCACAGAATTTGGTTGTCCCGAACCCCTCCAGGACAATTTCCCCAGCTCCTGGGAGCCTACCTGGCCCTGCTACACTGAGCTGCAGGAGTGGGGCAGGCGGGTGTGGTGGCCATTGTGCAAGGGGTGAGCTCACCCACCGTGCCCGCCCTGGCCTGCACCAGCCTGCCTGCTGCTGGTTAATCATTGTTCAAACACCCTGGCAGGCATGCAGGCTGTGGAGGAAGATGTGACAGGGCAGGGCTGCCTCTGCCAGATCTCAGCAGAGCTTTCCCAGCAAGCTTGGGTTGGGCTGTTCTCCTGGACCCCACAGAGAGCATCTTGCAATGGGGCTGAGCCCATCTCTCCTGGTTTCTCAGTAGATCCTAAGTAGTTCCGACTGAACGTAGGTCTCTTCTCTAGAGTGAACACAGGGCCGTCTGGTGCCCTAGCTAGGATTGCAGGCACCGATGCCCAAAGGTCTTGGCACAAATCACAGCTCTGCCATATACTGGCTAGGTGACCTTAACTAGGTTTTATAATCTCCATGCCTCAGTTTCCTGGGCTTTAAGAAGGTGTTGTTATCTGGGTGTGATGCTGCATGCCTTTGTTTTCAGGCTGAGTGAGTTTGAGGCCAACTTGGAACTACAGGGTGAGTTCCAGGTCAGCCTGAGCTAGAGTGAGACCCTGACTTAAAAAAGAAAAGAAAAAAAAAAGAAAAGAAAGGTGTTGTCAATGATAATGCTGCCTTCTCAGGTCTGCTGTGAGGATTAGAACACCCGGAAGGTGCTTACTGTGCCAATAACTAGAAACCTGTGTCTGGAACCAAGACTAAAACAATCATCACTGAGCTCAGCTAATCTCCAAAACTAAGGCGAATAGCCACCAGGTGTGGGCTGGGCCATTTGCACACATTGACTAAGCACTTTCATTGCCCCTTGTCATTGGGCACAGCTCTGCCCAGTTCTCAGATGAGACCATTCACGTTTGAGGGCAGTATGTGTGTGAAGTGCTTGCCCAGGGTCACAGGTAGAAGTGACAGAGAGTTTCAAGTCTAGGTTCGTTTGTTCTCAAACCTCATGTTCTCTCCATCATCCAGTACTGCCAGGTTTGCAGATCAAAGATGCAAATCTGAACTTGTCGGGCAATTAAACTCTGCCCACACTCACTGACATCCTCTGAGCCCATGCAGAGGCGGGGGTGAGGGGTTCTGAGCTGAGTCTGCTGTGAGAAAGACAGAGACTGACAAGGCCCTGTCCATTCCCTGGGTCCAGAGGACTCTAAGCCCATGAGGAGTTAGAAGGAGCCTTACACAGGCCTGACAGGTCCAGGGCTTCTGTGACTAATACCCAGGGGAATCCAGGACCACTAGACAGGCAGGGTCTAAAAGAAACATGTGTCTTTCTTTGTCTTTTTTAAAAAATAAAATATTGTATTTATTTGAGACAGGGAGAGAGAAAGAGAGAGAGAGGGAGAGAGAGAGAGAGAAAGAGAGAATGGGTGTTCCAGGGCCTCCAGCCACTGCAAATGAACTCCAGATGCATGCGCCACTTTGTGCATCTGGCATTACATGGGTATTGGGAAATTGAACTCAGATTCTTCTGCCTTACAGGCAAGCACCTTAACCGCTGAACCATCTCTCCAGCCTCTGTCTTTTTTTTAAACAGTATTTGCCTACTTGGTATGGTAGAGAGCATCTTGCGATGGGGCTGAGCCCGCCTCTCCTAGTTCCTTAGCAGACCCTAAGTAGTTCTGACTTAGGTCTCTCTAGCGTGAACTCAGGGCAGTCTAGTGCCCTAGCTAGGCTTGCAGGCACTGATGCCCAAAGGTCTTGGCACAAATCACAGCTCTGCCATATGCTGGCTAGGTGACCTTAACAAGGATTGAGATGGGAATTGCAGAGATTATGAGAAGCCTGGAGTTTTCTTCTCACCTTACACTGCCGCATGCTGTTACTACCAGCTAGGAAGAGGCAGAGACCACTGTCATGAGATGGTGCCAGGCATACCTCGGAGGTCCCTGTGAATGGAACACTTTTGTCTCAGGAGAGTGAACGTTCTATTTCAAAAGTTTACCAATAAGTCCCGAGAGTCAGACAGCTTGCCTTTGGGCCTCTGTGGGCTACCCTGGGAGCCAGCACCTCGTAGAATTGGAAGGCATGAAAAATCCGTCAGAATACATACAGTCGGAGACCTTGGGGGAGAAAGGAACTTGAGGCCTTTTTCAGAGCCCCATAAATACGGACATGTATGTATGTGTGTGCATATACGTGCAGGTATGTATATGTGTGTGCATATACAATCAGGTATGTATATACGTGTGCACTTGCTGGGTAGCAACACTCCTCTCCAGAATGGAGAAATAAGTTAAGGTCATCTCACAACTCTGCTGAGATCTCGCCCCCTTCCTTGGTCTGCTAGCATTCTTCCGTGAATGTGCCCTCCCCACTCACTGTGCTCTGTCCTCTGGGCCTCTCTCCATCCAAATATACTCTCAGAATATGCTCTGAGAAGTGCTCTCTCCTGAGCTCTTGGTGTCTAAAAATAAGGCTTCCTGTGAACACTCGTGGCCACTCTCACCATTCCCTCACTATCCTTCTGTTCCTCAATGTACAATCACCATCGCAAATTCCAGTCCCTGAAGCCACAGGCTCTCCGACATGCTGGATGTCAGTGGACCCTGGAGGCTACCTTGGGCCATAGTAGAAGTGACAGGAATGTGGGAGACATAGATGAGGCCAAACAGGGCACCAAGAGGTAGGAGGGTGAAGGTGTTGAAAAGGGCCCGAAGGAGGAGAAAAAGTTTTAATCTCTTCTGTTATATCTTCCACGTGTATCACCAGGGTTATCTTACAGATCTCAGCCTATTTGGTTGTTTAGCAACACATAATGGTGGTGCCTGGAAGGTATGAGGTATGCCTGCGTACACAAACCCTGAAGGAAGTGGAAGGTTTTGATCTCTTCTTCACCTTGTTCTACACACACACACACACAACACA